>JAQFYM010000077.1:0-132252 GCA_034694785.1 Agrenia bidenticulata
CGCGCTTCTCCGTATTTCCGGAATTCATCGTGAATTATTTTATCCGGAATAAAAGGTGGTACATTACGGATAATGACCCTTCTAATCGGATTTGCGTATGGATACATTTTTGTTGAGTTTCCACTAACCTCAAGGGTCCCCTTCACGAGGAGGGTTTGGACAGCCTCTTCCGAATCTAACCATATTGCCCAATTTGCAAAACCCATGCTATCGGCAAACTTTATATGCTTGGGGTTTACAATACCCGCTACCACATTTAAAATCTCCAAGAGACTGATGTCCCTCATCTTACGGATAACAACTCCATAAGATTTGGACATCTGTCCCGGCAAAATTTGCACTTGCGACAAACGTACATTTTTCGCAGTAATATTACTATAGGTTAAGGGAGGCTGCATCATCCCTTTGGGTGCTGCACTCCCTTCACCTATATTTGTAATTTCCATGCCATCACCCTCCATGGGCTCCAGCCCCTTCATGCCTTAAAATTAAAAAAATAAATCCCCTCGTAAAAAGCAATGGTTTTTAAAAACTGTTAAAAGCAGATACTTACAGATCAAAGCTCCCCAACCAGACGAAAACGTTGGCTCTAGGAGACACTAATGTGTAATATGCACTAAAATTTCCACAGACTAAACTCTGAAAATAATTAAAAACCTTGATTTTCTATTAAATAATCGAGAGCAATTTTCAGACACAACCAGCACCTTCAAACTGCGCGGGCTTTCTTTTGTTACTCAAAGGAAAATGGGTTTTTTCTTTTACGCAAACCCACTCATAATAATACCAAGCTCCATGTGTTCTCTTAAAAGAAAAGTTAAATAAAAGCCTTGAGTTTTTCTAAACTTAGAATAAAGCTTTTTAAGAGTCAAGTATTAACTTCAAGTTCCACACTCTTGTAGAAAGTCGATAAAAAACACGGTATTGAAAGTCGGGTAGGGCTTGCTAGTTTCATAGAGGAGATGACAGGTAGTTTGAGTTTTATGAACCTGTTGGACAAAGATAATTAAACCACCGGATGGGTAATTAAACCTCATGGATTTCATTCATCTTCCACATTTAGAATGACGAGGAGGCCGTGTACGTGCATGGGTCCAAAAAGGCCTTCTGAAACATTTTCATGGTGGCAGAGAAGAATGCACAGTTTACAGAGATGTATTATAATATCTAGTTCTTCTATAGTATCAGGAAACACAACAGTGTCAACTCTGCCATAGGACAACTCTGAGAGGGGACTTTTTTAAATGGGAATATTTGACAGAATTGTGGAGAAATAAATGCCTGTCAACTGTCACTGTCTCCACGTGCCTTTTGTAAACTATAGCCAGAGTCTGCCAGGGCTGGAATGACAGTCCGTGTTGCTTTTATTTATGGACAGTGGACGTTTTACTTAATGCTGATCAATCCCTGCGGGGGAATTCTCAAGAATATAGAAAAAGGAGTAAACTATAATAGAGTGGAAGTTGACAATTATGATTTTCTCCGATATCTGGAGTGACAGGTTTTCTTGGAAATATTCAAAGGTCAAGGTTGACATTAAAGAGCTAGGATATCTGGACACATGTCAATATTGTGATTGATTGTCGTATTATAACTGCCTATGTGCAATAATAACAATCGATACCATCAGCTATTTTGTAGAATCCAATTGTGTAATCTTAAGAAACATTTGAAGAGTTGATTGTATTGGATAAAAAGTCACCTTTCTCACATGGAAATCAAGTTTATTGTAAAGATAAGCATTTTATTGGAAATCGAAATAAATTGGATCGGTAGTTATTAAAATTTATCTTTTATTACAAACCATCTTCAGGTTTTAAAAGATTCTATAAAAGCGTGTGATTTATACTGCGCAGCTACTAATGCATTAGTTTAGAGTGGACTAAAGTCAAACCACAGCTTTGGAAATCCAGTTAATAACTTGTAAAATTTCCATTATTGAAAATATTTTTATTTATTTATTTCCAGGTGAGAGGAAAGTGATCCCAGCTCAATTGAACTTGAAACTCAAACATCAATTTATTCCACGTCCGGATACCCCCTACTAATTATTAATATTCTACTCCTCTTCTCCTGGCATCTTCTTATCTGCATTCTACATGCAAGATCAAATATTATAAAAGAAGAAGGTCGTACAAAATCTGATAACGTGAAGCCTGTGCAACAGCCTACAGTCTAACAATTTTAATCTATATACAATATACTAAACATATATACGTATGTGTACAACTTGAGCTAATTAAAGTCATCCTACCTAAAACTCTTCCTACGTGTTGTGGACACACCGCGGATATCTAACCACTATCATCGCCAACAACGTCCACCAACACCTCCATCAAACCCCAACTCCTACTTGCTTTGTGTAAACACACTACACATCTTCAAGCAATCTTGATAAATACCAACCTTACCTACGCTTCCCAGAGGCTTGCAAGTAGTTTTTGTAAGGGTGACAAAGAGTAGCAGAGGGGATCACGAAGGTGAAACTACAACTATTTAAAAAGTCGGCTTATCATCATCATCGTAATTCGTAGTAGAGAAAAGTAGGTAAAACAAAAACTTATGAATATAAACCAAGAGCGAATCCTGGAGTACAAAATCAAGTGGATTAATCAACATTCTACAAATTAAAGAAACCTCTGAAAGTCAAACTAAAAGTACACAAATACCTCACAGGGAAATAATTACCTCATTTGGTTGGATTACCAGAGACCACTCGCATCATCGCCTCTTAAATTGCGAAAAAAACTTACTGACAGAAGCACACTTATTAATTAAGTAGTGAGACCAATTTGTCTACTCAATCCTTCTCCTACAAATACTACAAGAAGATACGAAACGGATCCTCCTACCAAACCAACAGCTAGGATTATATAACTATTATCATCACCACGTATAATACACAAATACCGGTATCCCAGCAGAGACTAAGGAACAATTAACTCCACTGGATCCATTATATTTGAATGGTAGCTAAATGAGAAGCCTATTAGATACCTCATTCAACTCTACCCTTTGATCCACCACCAACTCAAGCACACAGCTACTGCTAGCGCTACTGCTAGTAGTCTGCTACTACGATCAAGTAATTGACGACCCCCCCCCCAACCCATGAATCTAATACAAATACAGAACAGAGCCTTTGACATCAAATCTTTTTTTTTGAAACTCCAACCTGCTACAACTCTTGCTGCTGCAACTCTGCTGCTACTCTGCTCCAACTAAAAATAACAACATTACAAAATAATTTAAAAGACTAAGGGAAGCAAGTGCTGAACCCCGATTCATTCGAAACCTGCGTGTACGTTAGGACGTGTACTCTTAGACTTGACAAAGAGCCCGTATTTCACATTTCACTCCAGCAGGAGTCAGTCAAACTCTGAAGTCTCCCGAGTGCTGACAGGCCTCTCTTTTCCACATCGTCCAGAGCGGCGGATAAAGATTCCAAGCCTGTGACCTCCTTCTCATTGCTAAGAAGCCCCCCACAGCACGGATAGTTTATTGAGCTATTGACGTATCGATCATTAGCGGTAATACAAATAAATGTTGAAGGAACGGGACTTGCTAATCTGGAGAAAGTGGTGAAAGCAACGTAGAAGAGCTGTCTCTTCTCTAAATAACTGACAATCCTTTGCCCAAGTCTTTTGTTTCCGCTCCAGAGTGCGTGAGAGTTTTGAGAACGAGGTTGATCCAAATGTGTTTTTATGGCGCAACGAACTTTTTCATCACCATTACGGATTTCGGTCATCGCTGAAGTTGTATTTATTTTTTTCTGCGGACTCATCTCCCTGCACTTAACAGGTAATTCCGGATTTGATTTTTTAAATAAATATATTCAAAAATAACTTCCAAAGCTTATAGATTGAGATTTCGAATTTCCGCCCCGAGAATTCGGTGACGAGTCCATATTATTTTGAAAGTGATAAAAGGGTTAAGTTTTATGATCGTGACTCATGACTGAGTGATGAGTGTCATGAGGATTCCCCCCGCTACTACGAGTAGGTACTAGGACTACTATTCCTGGGATAAAAACAAACATGTCCGTGTACCCCGGGCCGTGAATGATTGAGCAGGTGTCGTGAATCAACTCTATTAGCATTTGATGACATTATTACTATTCCAGCGTTAATTAGCAGACGGCAGGAAGTGAGTTTTTGTTGCTGAGGACTGCCCTAAGATAATTATTTATATTTGATCAAGTCATGCCTCTCTTACTTGGAACAAGGGGAAGCGGAAGTAGGCCCTTTCAGGAATGACGGATAGTAGGAGGCAGTAGTAAGTAGCATGTGCAATTGTTTTCTACAGAGGAGATAAGGCGGAGTTTTGGCTTTGGACAATGCCACATTGCTCTAGCGTGTTGGCTTGTAACAACTCATTGTAAATTCATATTTTCTTGTCATTTTATATTCCTGTGGAACCCAGTCGGGTTGATAGTTCCAGAGTTGGGTCTCCAGTTCATGGAATTTCCTATATAGCGTGCTCACACCGTTTCTAAACATAGCAACGAGGGCAGACGAAAACAAAATACAATGTTTTTCATATCTCGGCTTATGTTTAAGAAGCCCTGACATTTAGATTCAGTCTAATATCACATGACATTACTTTTTTTTCTCTTCTCTCTGGGCTTTGTTACGGGTAATTTGTAATTGTGATGATTTGGCTTATCTTGATTCTCGACGGTTGAAAAACATCCTGAAGGCATTGCAATTGAATGTGTCACCGGATAGGCGTGTAATTAAGTTATTACTTGCTTGTTCATGTAATGGCCATCAATTTTCTCTTTCTGGATCAGCCCACGACGAGGATCTATACCACACAGTGCTAGTACGCATACAGAATACTACTACACAGTACTACACACATACACTCCAATAAGTTCCGCACACCCACACACTTTTTTCTTAATGCAAGATCAATAATAAGTCAAGCACTTGGCAGTTGGCGATCGTAACGTAACGCTCTTGGAATGTCAAATCCATGGAAGGAAGTTGGGTAAATATTAAATAACATTCATTGTTAGTTTAGAGATTTTGTAACGACCCTGTGAATTTTGCAAAGGTTTATCTTTAGATGATTCATTCATTGTCGAGCATAGGGTCTTTCCACCATGTTGGGCATTCCGTTTGACATAGAATTTGCAAATTAGAGGATATACAATCTAAGGAAATAACAACAAGAATTGGTCTCTGATATGCCCCACAGGTTATCAAAGGAATGTGAGTCAACTTTGGTTGTAGATTTGAATTACTTTTGCAAGGTTTGATATTTCCCGTCCTCCTAAGGCTTTATATTCATGTATCCGTGTCTAAATTGTAAGGCTTAAAGCACATTGTCCAGGATATTGTTACTCATTTCTCAGATGGTGTCACGTGGAGGAGAATGTGTTAAATATTTGTAAGATGTTCCACCCTGCCTAGCAATGAGGTTTTGTAATATCTGTCATTTGTACGTGTTATCAAGTTATGTATTCCTTGTGTGTGTGTGTGTACTTAAATTGAACAAATACTACTAGAGGATAACACAGCCCGGCACTTTATCATAGGTTTCTATATGTTACCAGTATGGCCTATTGATTTCTTTGGTAATGGAGTTTGAAATTGATCTCATGTCGTATTTCCGCATTCTTCATGTGCATTCTCATAGATTAGCATAGAAATGCAAGATATACGAGATCTATAGTACGTACACTCATCTCAGCTCTAAAAACTCTCAAGTAAATGAATCCCGCAGTACTTGATACGATTTAGATAGGATTGGTGGTGTTGTGAAGCAGGATAAACTCTCACTTGCTTCCCTACATCATCATGGCTTTAATATGCATGTACATATGAATGCATATTTATTGTCATGCTTCAAATTTTGATGGAAGCAGATTTATCGATACGGCCCAAGAGAGGTTGCTTAGCCCTGTTTCTTCTGAACTGGATCATATCCTTTATTATTGCCTGCTATACGTATGACGGAAGCTCCTTGCTCTTACTTTTCGTAACACGGTCCAGAATTCAAATGAAGTTGTGCAATGTCAAAGGTCAAAGAGGATTCAACTGTGATGATATGAAATTGATCCCGGTGGTGCTGGATCGTGTGGGATTTTATGTAATACTAGTTACAAGTATTGAGATGATAAGGATCTTTTAGGATGAAACTGGGCATAGCATAATATCAATAGCTTAGGAAACCAGCAGGATGATCTCAATTTTATCATGTTAGTCTGGTAGAGATTTATGAGACGAGGAGTCCATGGTTCATGTTAGTATAAAACCATATCAGGAAGGAAAAGGGAGTGTGTAATTTAGGTTTGTAGATGTCTTCCATCCAAGTCATTCCAGGTTGATGTTCTGGAACAATTGAAATGATCATATTTGGGGCATACGTTAAGTACGAGTTGGGAATTGGTTTTCGTTGCGGTTATATTATTATTATATATTAGATTGGAATCACGCGTACTATTAGCTATTTCATAAAAGTTATCGTATCAAGGGCAAGTGTTCGTATCAGAATGCTTGTCAGTAGTTGATTTCTGTCCTCAAGACGTAATGATGATCCCAGTTTAACTTTCTCAGTCATTACTCCGGAAGTGTCTTTAGTTACATGTTATGTATCAATAGTTACAGAAATGTGGATGTGTGTAAAGGAAGTGGTTAAAAAATGTCGTGGATTCGCCATATCCAAAGGGAATTGTGTACCCACTGCCCCTGAGAATATCCGTTACCGGTTTGGATCATTATTTAAGTTCGGCAGGGAACGGCGGTTAGATCGATGCATGAATTGGCTATATAACGAATATAAGAATAATAACAATAGCTCCAATAAACATTTCCAGTCTTTATATCCTTCCTTCCTCTCTTGTTGTTTCTTCTGCTTGTTTTCACCGAGAAAGTTGTTTTGATTTTCGGATCCGGTGCTTCACTGCATTGTGAGTAATGTCCGTCAATTTAGCCGGAGATCGGGGAGCCGGGATGTATTTTCCTTTTAAGATTGTTGTTCCCAGGGGATTAATGTTCCGGAGCTTATTGAATTTATTTCCAATGATTAATTAGATCTAAATTAATAGCTTTTTAAAAGCATAATAAGTCAATAATCATTCGCTGCCTTGGATTAGTCCAGTGCGTAGTTGTAGAGGTGACCTCTTTCCAAGGGGTCCTTGGATTCCCAGATTTTGTTACTGGAATCAGAATGTACAGTTTTGGATATTTTTTTGTACTAGTTTTACCTAGTTTGAGTCTGGATGAGGTATGAAGTTTTATTAATGAAGGTTGAGTCGCCCCTGCCCTGATTCCCGGTCTCCAGGTTCACTGGAAATATAAACAACGTTTATTGGAGGTTGTTCCTAACTGGTTAGAGTGTAATTGGATGTTTAATATTTTTTTTCCAAAAAGAATAAAACTGCTCATAATATAATTCTAACAATAATAAGGATGACTATGAACATTGGTACTTTTAGGTAATCCGCCCTTTTGATATGCATGAAGAAATGGTGAGTTGACAGTCCGGAGAAAATGGAGCTCAGGGAAATGAAATAGTTTTAGCATATTTGCAGAGGATATCATTGTAGATTTTGGCAAAGAAGCTCTTTCAGTTGTTACGGGTGGTAAGCTCTATATTTCTAATGGCCCAACTTGTAAAGTCGATAAGACGATGAGGGACGACTTTTATAGCTAATAGCTGCAGTAGCCACTCCGATGTTTGCATGTCCATGTGCGTGAGGAAAGAGAAATGGTTTCGGCATAAGAATTATTATGGTTATAGGAAAACTGGATTATTAAATTACTACCATTACTATACTCCTATATAATTAAATAGGATTAAATTTAATAGCCTATAAAGCTATGGTCATACTATTTAGAAGGAATGTTTTTAAAATGTAAAAAGTCCTTTTATCCATAACATTCGTATACGTATAAGTATGTGACTGTTTCCCCTGGCTGTGATGAAGATTCCTCTGAAATTAATACCTCATTCATACATCCGAGCTTAAAAAGATACATAAACGGACGTATTCTATCTATTTCAAACTTTTATAAGTCAGTCGCGAGTTCAAGTATCATCTCCTATTACACAAACACATTTGCAAAAGAAAAAAAAATTCATACTACCATCCACTTAGAATATATATATTCAACAGCCAGCAGCTGAGATCTTTGACTTCTTAGAATCAAGAGTCTGTACTTGAGATTTTTTTTCTCTTGGGAACACATTGTTCATTCAAAGGAAAAAAAACTTAACAAAAGACATTATTGTATCTTTCTATTTATAAAGTTAGTGAAGATTTTTGACATTTTCGAACCAAAAACTGAGTCTAGTTTGTCATTATGAGAGGTGACTGTTGTACAACTTATGACGGAACCATACTGAAGGAGAGTAACTTGTCCAAGGGAAATTAAGTCGGCCTGGCCTGAAAAAAGAGGTTATCATGATATCTGATAAATTTTTATAAGCCATGTTTCCCTACCTCTTATTCCTATCATTAAATCACTACAAGTTACATCCCTATCCAATAGACCAAAGATCCCGGGAAAAAACTGAGAGGAAAGATTTATTTATTTTCTATATGTAAGAAAACAACATTTTTTATAAGAACTGCACATGCTGTCTTTGGTGTTGGTCCTTTTTAGCCAGCGGTAAGACCAACTCATATATTTCTAAGATTAAAATAGCAATACAAGAATAAAAGATATTCATCTAGAAGATATCGCTATGATTTAGGATGTGTAAAATTCCTCAAGACATGAGAAATGGGGAAGGGATATTTTTCCGCAATGTTTGACTAACTCTATATAGAAGATGGGTATCTGCAAGTGAACTCTCTGTACACACCTTGGTTTGAACAAAATTGTAAATCCACAAGCACTCAAAGAGGTACTTGGAAGTGTTATTTATGTTGATTATTAGATTGGATTATTGGACTAGTTTATCTGGATATAAATTTTTATCTCTATATAGAGTTTTAAAAGGTGACTGGCTAGGCTCTCTTGTTGCTTGATCCTCTTGAATTGAGAACAAAGTCAGGAGTTGGTGGTAAGTTTTTTTTACTAAATTTTAAACTTGGTGAAATAGACATGGTGGTGAACTGAATGAAAAATGGAGTGGATTTTGAATGGTGTTGATATGGTGTGTATGTGTGTGTGTGTGTGTGTTTTTTTAATATTATTGCGTAAGGAAGCATCTGTCATGAGAAGGTTGAGTGTAAATTAGAAATGAAAAATAAGAAATCAAGTTGGTTCACTGATAAGGATAATTTAAACACATTCCTTGCTATGCTTGCTTGGGAAGATCCTTCCTTTCATTAAGTAAGACAACTCTTGTGTTACTTACTTGTTCAAACATTTTAATTAGATAGCTCATTAGTAGTTAGTCTTAGTTAGTAGTCGGGATTATTTGAGGTGCTCAGTCGATGTGTAGTTGTATTAGTAGTAGCAGTAGTAGTTGTAGTGGGTGAGAGACGGATGTACGGTGGGATTAGTATGTGGTATATGTACGTGTCGTAGGTTGATCTGATGATGATCAACCAGTACTACCTTAGAATTAGCTAGTCCAGTCGGTTGGTTAGGTAGGTTAGGAGCAGAAGATTCTAGGTAGATCTTATCAGCTTTATAGTTAGTTTTATTTGCGAAGGACTATCCACTCACCGTAACGATTACTCTTTCGTTTATGTTATTATTTAAAAATCGTTAAAAAATTGAATGAAGATATTAATAAAGTAATTATGCGGTAATAGGTATTCTTATTAGGTAAACTCGTGGATTTGGAAATTTGTGATGACTTTTGGGATTCTTACATGGGGGACCTGAAGACTGTTAGAATAAGTATGACAAATTAGTGTTAGCACTTATCAGCTACGACATATGTGCAGTCTTTAGTTCCCAAGCGGGTTCAAATAGGAATTTGCCCAGGTGTTTCATGTTTTTTTTGTGTTTCTTCAAGACATTTTTTTTGCACAAACGGATTAAGGATTGTAGTAAGTGAGGAATGGAATTTGGTAGTTTGTACCTTAATTCCCAGAATCCCCCATTTCTCAAGATCAATTATTTTTACTTGCGAAAAGGGTATGAATAGGATTTTCTGAGCATTGCCAAAAGCTTTGAAATCCATGTTACTTAAATGGCTGAGGAGGCTGGGTGCATGATTCCGGTCCGGTTGTATTTTAAAATGACTCTTTCCCTTGAAACATATCAGTCGATAGTAAAGAGTGGATGTGAACTTTTGGATATAAAAAGGATTATTTTATTATATGGCGTCATAAGTTGGTTTTCAATTCAATGGACCACATTCTTTTTAAACTTTTAGTACAGCCCTGGGGCCACCTTAAGCCACTACAAATTAACTTTAGTTCAAGGAGAGAAAGGAGACGAGTGGGCTTAGTAACTTGATGGATATGAGAGAGCAGTTTTTTGTGTTGTATGCAATTGGCAAAGATAAATAGAGTATTTTTAAACGATTCAATATTTGCGAGATATGTTTCCCAAGAGTTTTGAGCACTTTTCAAATGCCTCAGAGAGTGTGATCAATCGGAGCTTTGTGAGTTTCCCTTGGATTTCTCAGAGATGAGTTTGTCTGTCAAGAATCGTGACTTTAATGGAAAGAAGAGATGAATCCATGTGCGGTTATTATCTGGATTATTCTACTAATGGCCAGTTGTAATGGAATGCTCTAGAATCCATACAAACTTTTATTTCCATTGACTATGTAATAATATGAGCCGGGCTCTCGGCCAGAGTTTAAAAAGTAATACAATTATATGATAACATTTTAAAATTTGCCAATGGAATTCCTCACCTGAAGTGGATTGATGAAAAAAAAGCCAGATCCCGTTGCATGTGAATTGTTGATTGTGGATTCCACTCCATGGATGGATTTTTTCCTGTTCCCTTTCACATCCCAGCTAGTTCAGTAGAATTTATGGAATTAAGTAGGTACCTCTGACGTATAATGTATAATGATCTAAAGATGATCAAAATTCGCCACAATATTATAATACAGTCAATTGTATAAAGAATTAAGTTGGGTAGCAGTCTTAAAGGAGTTGGCATGTTTTCAAAGTCCAACAACAACAGGTAGGTTATAGTAGACAATCTCTATACACAGTACGAAAAGGCATTGATATATTCCTTGGTATTTGCATCCTACAAGAAGATGTAGGTATGGGGATCCATGGACCTTGTAATTACAATAAATGAACTTGATGGACGACATTTCTGGCGTTCTTTTAACCTTTTTGCTACTTGATCACCATTTTACCAAGTCTGCCAATTTTTAAAAAATTCCGAGTCTCTCTCTCTCATACCATGTTAGTGTTAAATGGCAAGTAAAAACCAAAGGATATCAAAGCGTATAATATTATGGGAGGAGAGTGGATTAAGTAAGAAGATACTGGGGAACTCATAATAATATCATGATGTTAGATCAGTTGGATCTCTATAGTCTTCTCTCTTATTGTAGGTGGTGGTGGTTTGGTTTCTATTATATATGAGGATGAGTAACAGTAACTCTACATGAGGAGGCTATATGGACGCAATACCAAGTCTTCTTGGTTATCTTATGTGAGGGAAGATCAGCTTTGGAGGAAGATCTTGTTTTCATTCTGATTCTTATTCTAATCAGCCACATGGTCATGATGGTCATGCTCATGATCACTCTCTGCCATGTATTATCTTGCCATCTTCGAATCTGCTGGTGGTGGTGGGCTCCTCTGGTCATCATCTATTTCATACCCTTTCCGCTCCTTCTACTACCTCTTGGCTCTTTGTTGATGAGCGAAATTTTTATTGCATATCCCTATGAGCAGAAAGGAGCATGCAACTCAAGAATGCAGAAATTCCCAGCTAACCGGTAAAGAGTAACCAGGCCAAGAAAAAATTGATTCGGAATTCACCTCATCATCCTCCTCTTTATATTTCTAGACCTAATTGTGATCATCAGGATTACTAATAGCTTAAGCTTGAGCTAAAAGCTTTGCTTTCCCTGAGGATTTGTGTGCTCGGTATTTCATATTTATCCCCTACCCTATGTGGTCATAAATAGTGGTTATGTGTGTCATGTTGTATATTATAATGTTTTTCATTGCAAAGATGATTGGGATTGACACCATGTTGGATATAGCTTAATTGGTGGAATGCCGAATGGTGTGAGGATTTTCATGAAATGGAAATCAGTGTTGGATTACTGCGTATCATTTTCATTTTGCGGGATTAAGTTTGAGGGTGTGCTGCTGGAAAGTGGAAGCACGTACGTCAACTCCGGCTATCATTTCTGACCTCTCTGGGTTATCTAAAGGGAAAATGCTGAGTTCATATTTCAAAAGGAGAAAAACACTTGATTTTCCCAATTACCATTCATGTATCATCAGCTTCGTATTAGTCATTCTCATTAATAAAGCCTTGAGTAAGACCTTGGTATTTAGTACGCATGATAAGGATAGCGATGACCCTATTTGAAACTTGTACCGTTTTTGAACGCATAAAACGTCCCAAGATTCCGCGTATAAATTAATTAGACAACGATTGTGACTTTGTCGAGGCTGGAATCTTCTATAACCTTGTTGTAAGTGTTGAAAGGAATTCAAACTCTTTTCGATGTTTAGACTTGGCAAATCTAAACATTAGTTGTGTGAGAAAAAAATTCGGATTTTTTGTTTTCTTAAACAGTTTCTCGAGAATCGCATAAAACCAAGCTCGGGGAAAAGGGTTCAACATTAGAAAGAAAAATAAATGTGACTCCACATGGTCCCCCTGATTGTACACAATTATCGAATGATAGTTTTTGGACGAGGGGCTCGTCACGAGGCCATCATGCCCAATAATGAAGCTATAACTCTGTGAATGAAATAATTTCCACCACTCTCCAGATTTATCTATCCCCCTCTCTCCAGTTGCTTCAAGTTTGTTGTAGTGAGTTAGGCAGGTCGTAAAAAGAGTGACGGTGTGTGTATTTTAATATACAAGCATTAAGCAGGAGGGACTATCCAGTTTGTTAATGAAACAGAATTATCTCATGGGATGTATGTATGTAACACAGAGCTGAGAATTGAGTTTGCTGGCTGTATTCTATGGCCTACCACCACCGCCGCTTCCACCCTGGCACAATGAAAAATTTGAAGAATCGGCTTTTGATTATCTGCTATTATTTATCGCTCTAATTTATAAATCGTTGTGTGTGTTCACCCGATGGGAAACCCGCCTTGGGGATTTTTATTTGTGTCTTTAATGCTCTGTATTTTCCAACTGGATAAAATAATATGAAACTTCTGAGAGATTAGTTAGCAATGGAATTTATTCATGCATCAACTTTTATGGATAAGAGTTCTACAGCTTAACATACAATCAAGAGTCGGATGTTTACTCGAGATTACTTTGTCAGCGAATAGTGTTGTCAATTATATGAGCTCTGAGACCTTAGTCATCATATTCAAGATAAATGTATGGGATGAACATGTATTTTACATATTAGCCTTGTGATTGTGATGCGAAAACAAGTGTTCGGATGTATTGATTGAGCAAATAAAGTTATCGGGAAATGTTAAATCTACCTTCTGTATAGACAACCTAGTTTGAAGACTTGATATAAAGTAATAAAAAATACGGCCTGATGATACATGGACATATTCGTAAGGTGGAATTAAGTAAATTCTCTATAAATAAATACAAATGGGAAATCCGAAACAATCACATGCTCATCTCATGCCACCCAATTCATAAAGGCCGATGACTATATACCAATGTAATATTTATGATTCATACAAAACTCAGATTTTTAATCGTTAAGAGTTCATTCATGTGGACATGGTGTTCATCCTTTTGAAAAGTTTGACTCTCTAATGACATGCCAATAATAATAACACGAGTCTGGAGTTTGCGGTGGTAGGAATGCCACGACTGACAACACCAGCATGGATTATGGATTGATGGAAAAACAGATTGATATTTTAACACTTGATACATTTAGACTCCTCTTGCAATCCATTTTAAAAGCATACGATAGATGTGTGTAACTTAATTAACGTTTAAATATGGAACTTTGAGCCCTTGGCTACCTGCCTGTTGATTCATTAGCAATCTCAGCACCAGATTTACTACCTGCAACTCGTAAATACTTTTGAAGGTTGGATGTCATTAAAGGACGAGTGTTTATCTGTAATCATGAGGGGATTAAAACTTAATTTCAAGAGAAGGAGGAAACGGTAAGGTAGAGCTTTGGGTGAATCTCCCTAGCATTGTGATAAGATTGTGATTAAATTTTACTACCGATTCACTCAACTGCCAACCTAGCTAACGATGTTGAGCTTTATCTCGATTTACATTATCTTCCCAACGTAGTGTGTGGGTTATAGAAATTCCCATATAAACTCTATGCAGGACATGCAGGTATACCTTAGTATATTGTCCGCAATAAAGTGAATAATGAATTGCAAATGGCAGAGAAAGAGATAGGCTTTAGTTAGTTTAGTTGATGAGTAAAATATTTAGATGGGTTTATTCGCAGGGTTGACTGTGTGGATTAAAGTCTGAAAAAAAGTGGCAGGACAGGCTAATAAAGTTCCTAAAATATATGGAGTGATAGAGCAGAAAAAAAAACGGAATGGTCTTTGGAGGACTATGAAAGAGAGAGAGAGAGGTACCTGGGACTTTGGTATCTTTTAGATGAGCTCACAATCACAACCAAAAACTTACTTGATCTCTTGGTCATCTTAATAAAGAATTGGTAGTTGGTCGTGGTGATGGTGGTATCCATACGTTCATACAGAGCTTTTATAGTTAGTATCAAGACCATTAGAAGTTTAAGACTCGTCACATTTATTTCCCCCTGTGTTGATGATCAAGGAGGAGGCTGGCCATATCTGAATCAAGCCAAATCTACGAAACCATTAAAGAAAACCTTTATTTTGATCCGTCGTGGACCGTGGTACGAGTAGATTGAATCCATCCTTCCCTTTTCAACTATCCAGCACTACTTTTCAGCTAATAGTGATAATGATAATTTCTTTGAAAATAATTAGAGGAGATTGTCTTGCCTTTGATCGTGTATTTTTATACTTGATCGTATATAAAGGCAAAGAGGTTAAGAGTTCCAACGTTCGATTTCAGTGAAAATTAGTCTGACTTGAGCTGACTCTGCAGTATTGGATGGATAGATGAGGTAGATGGGAAACGGTGGCATTTAAGTATTTGTATGAAGGGATAAAGTAGTAGTATGGGATGGTTAGGTTTGAAATGTTGATGGTATCATTATGTGATATGAATGATATCAAATCTTAATAAAAAATGACTCTTACCCCGGCTCCCTGTTTCTTTTCCTTACGGGTGAGAACGAGGATACAGAGGGTTTCGCAGGTTCTTATGTTTCTAATCATCTATTATCTGATTGTAAAGTTTTTTGTACCATGCCGTCAGAATCAGACTCTAACATCCTACCCCGATGCTCCTGACCTGACCTCGCCGATTAGCCTTGTCTTGATAGGAATAAATTAAAGAATAACAATAGGCTCTATAGACGAGGTGGATTACTTTCCCCTGGTAATTTTTTAACTCCCCGAAAGAAGTTTTGACGGGCATTTGTCCACGAGTACTTTTACAGTTGATTGAATGTGACGGCTTGATCTCCTGATCCTGGAATTGATACTGATACTTTCCGTGAGCATGGAATGCTACACAAGTTAGCAGAGAGCTGTCCTTGGAATTTGTCAATAATGAACAAGGATGGTAATCGGGTCGTTTAGTTGAAGGGAGAAGTTGTAGCGATTAAGTTGTTTCTCTGAAATCCTCGTGAAATATTCACACACAACTTGCCGTGGTCAGTTTGTTTTGACTGTGGGACATGGCCGCTACCTCTCGTTACACATACTTACATACACATGGTCAACTAACTTGGTGGGAACACGCAATGTCAAGAGGCTAACTGAGTTGTGCTAATCATGCTTATCCACAGGCCCACGGCACCGTTCCACCCCCACACGAGATACTCTGAGATATTAAAGAAAATACACAGGGCACACTTTTTAATGTCTCAATGAACCCCGGTACTAAATGAGGATTCAGAGAGTATTTTATATAATCAGCCTTTGTGTGCATAGGATTTGATCTGTTGAAGCTTGAATAATTATAATCATTCTTGTAGTACATGATAACTGTGATGGTGACATGGGCTTTGCGTGTTGTTGTAATTTAGTGCATGCTACGTATTATTCGGGGAGCTTTTTGGGATGTAATGCAGAGAGAGGAATGAGAGGATGTAAGTATTGTCGTTAGTTGTACTTAGTGTCACGATATTTAATGAATTTGAAAGTACAAACAAACTACCAACACGGTTGTATTATAAGTCTCAAAAATATTTGTCAAGGGGGGAAATTAAATCAAGAAATACGGAGTTCGTAGCTACTATATCCTACAAGTTGTGTTTCATGATCATTTCTATGTACAATAAGCTTGTACTAAACTTAACCGTCAACCATATCGAACTTTGATCGCATCATCATGATGATCATTTATGATGTTTAAGGCATTAGTGTTGAGAAAGCCACATTGCCTTATTAAGTTATTAATTTTTATCAAGGAGTGATATTTCTTTATTTTATGGCAGGACTCATGTTCTCTCTACACGTATGGCTATACAGTTCACGTTTTATTCAACAAGTCAGACCGCAGAAGCCAGGTAGAGGCAGGTAGGCGTCTTCTCGTGTATTTTATGTATCTGGGGATCATCTTGATATTGGTTGAATGTGATCAATTGTACACACTGGTAATATACTTTTTTTTCGAGATGGTAATCGTAAGCTGGTGATTGTTGGGTTAGGCTTCGGTTTTATATGTTTGAGCTGAGGCTTTGGCTTTGCGTCCAGTTGCTTGTTGATGTTATTGTTATATTTCCCTTCTTGTATCCTGTTCAATGATTGATTTATTGTATTATCGTGGAGGTTAAGGTTTTAGAATCCACAACAAAGGACAGTAGTGAACGATGGCGGATTGAATTATTTGAAATGTCCAAATGGATTTGAAAGGGCAGGACATGACATGGATGGCCTGTACTTACATTCTGAATAAGTTTAATCGTTGAATCCAATGGTTTTATAGTACTCGAGTTCAAAAAAATGTGGGAGCAGATGCTCTGAGATTTTAAAAGGGCAGGCTTATCAGATATAAAAGCCCGTGTTATGTAAGTATTAAAAGAGAGTAGAATGTCCAAGGTAAGTTTGTCTTCCTAGGTTGGGAGATGAGATTTTGAATGTGTAAGATATATCTGTAGAAGATGTGGATGATGAGATAATGGTATTTATTATGTAGAATTGTGTATGCAAAAGGTGTTTAGTGTTTTCTGTACTCATATCTTGAGTCTTTTATTAGTTAAGGCTGGGCAGGATTGGAATTGGAATGACGGAATTTCATAAGACTTTACAAGTAATAATTTACCAAAAGGATTTTAGTCTGAGACTAAAGTCATAGAAGTTGATTACAAATTTTATTGATTGATTTCAGTGCTCACTTTCTCATAACTATCGTAGAACGATCAAGCATTTGCTAACGATATCTAGATAGATTGGGAAATCCTGAAATGAATCCCAAAATGGTATAAAAGACCATAAAAGCATGGGAGAGTAATAAAAAAATGCTCTTAGATATATTTTTATATGGTTTGGAGATAATGTTACAATATATGCTTGAAAAGGTGTTAAATTTTGATAACGGTAACGACTAACGGCTAACAAGATTTCATATGGGAATGACTTTTTTTTAAATATAAGAACGATCTCTTTTCGCATCAAATAATTCAGCTGTAGCCTCTCAAAATGTACAATCAGTTTTATTTCACTCGTGCTTAGTATCTCTCATCAGTTTTTAGTTTTTAGCCTGTAAATTTATGCTACTTAGTATAGCAGTATAATTTTGACTGCAAAAATTCCCAAGATTAGCTTAGAGAGAAGTATGTAGAAAAGTCCATCGGCAGAGATAACCTTTGGGATTCGAGAAATGAAAGCTTTTATTATTTTGACTCCTCATAAGCAATAAAAATCTCTGGGCCTGACTCGTCCACCACTTCCAGCCCCTTGATCCCCCCGTGTATGAAATAGTATCATGTGGCTTTCACATTTGAAACTACTCCTACAACATGTACTAGTAGTAGATTATAATCCGTACAAGTGAGTTATCGTTTATCCTATAATTCTCTCTACATTCCGGAGGGCAGAGAGAAAATATGAATCCCCAAATTCATCATGATATCATGGAGAATACATTGGAGAATAATGTGTTTGAAATTTGTCGGGAGAAAGAGTCGAGTCCATCCTTCCTCTTCTCAGTTTATATCTTCTGGGGGAGGGGGTTTTATTACAAGGAATGAAATTTGAGGAACTGCCACTGCCTTCATGAGAGATGGATGAAACAGGGCTACTGTTCCCGAATGAATAAGACACAAAAAGAGCACAAGATTTCATGCCATTTCATGACTTCATAAATTGAGATTTGTTCCAAGTGAAACGAGACGGAGATGATCTAGCTCTTATGGATCGTTTCCTCCAGATCGGTTCCGTATCCTTCAACCTCTCCAACTACTGCTGCACATTACTGCTACACATTACTGCTACATTAGTAGGGTGAAATATTTTATTCGATACCAAATTACCTCCGCATTCATAAATCATACAGTACACTTTTTACGGGGATGAGTACAGAGAGGCTCATCATCATTATTGAGGGGGAGGGGAAAAATCATAAGGATTCTGTGAGGAAGGGAGTATGAAATGTTAGCTGAGAAATCTTTTATTCTCTTACCGTATGTAGAGGATGAAAAAAAAATTGAATTGAATCTAATTTTTATTCCAACACCCTTGGCTTTTAATGATGGAATAAGAAATTACACGCCCAATCTCCACTGACCGTATAGACAAGTGGTGGTATGGATACTCTATGTACATATGCTAAATGTTAATCGGCTGTCCACAGACAACATTAGTGCCTGTCGGGCTGGAAATTAAGACTAATGGTTATTTAATTGGTGTGAATGAGTCATTGAATCACAATTATTGTCATGTCTTGTTATGGAATCAAGTTTCATGAAAGATTATATGATTTACAAAACACACACACACTCACAGATATTGACCACGCGTGCCTGTCTATCTCTAAGCCCATCGGGTGAAAGTCGGCTTTCTCCCTTGTGTTTCATACACATGAAATCTCCTTTTGAAATTGTAACGTAATTGTAATGAAATGTAATGAAATTGTAATGTATTTTAAATGATTTTTTAATTTCAGTTGCAAAGCCCTCAACATCCAACCGTATCGACGATGGGGGGATCACGGTTCCTCCGGCGCTTCCCCTCAGCTCGCGCCAAGTCCTAGCAATTAAGAACCGCCCCCTGACGCTCCACTGCCCCATAATCATCTCTACTGACATCAGGATCTTAGACCTTTGGTGGCTTAAAGATGGGTCCAAGATGGACCTCAGCCCCCAGCATAATCACCAGAATCCAACGACCACCTCTGACCAGCAGACTCCCCCTATCACTCGAATCTGGATCACGGACGAGGGGGATCTGCATTTCGAAAAGATTATCCATAAAATATCCATGACAAGGAGTTTGAGTGGTTCTTTGATCCCGGAGCGGCACAGGAACTACACGGATGAAGGGGATTACAGATGCGTGGTCAAGTCTGTGGCTGGAGTCGTCCTTAGCCCGGCCATCAGTGTCACCGTGGCAGGTGAGTCAGATTTTAAGTTTAACAAGAATTATTTGCTTAAGGTTCACAGGACTGCGTTTCATCTTCAAGGGAGAATATGGCAGAGATTTCGTTGACACAGAGTTGTATTCTGAAAAAGGCTAAGGCGTATTTAGTTAGTCCCCGATTCTTAGAATTGTTCCGGATGAGCCTTTTCTTTTTCGAGAAGGCTGATAAAATTTAAATTCTGTGTTTCTCCTAGGAATGAGATTTGCACTGATGTAAATTACTAGCCTCATATGTTAAGCAATCCTTTCTCTCATATGTATGTGCTTAGGCTTGATTTATAGACTAGTGTGAGTAAAAATTTAAAAGTTAGCCAACTTCTGGGTAATTTGAATTTGGATCCCTTATTAATGTCAATAGAAAAGAAGAGGATACTCTGGGCTGGAGTTTTCCGCTTAGGATTTGGGCCCAAATTTTATGTATTTAAACCTACTTGTTTGGTTGAAGAGGTTTAATTTCTAGTCTTTATTTAATTCATCAAAACGGTTGTGCTTATTGTTAGTAGAGAACGAGAGGTTGAGCAAGCGAGCGAGCATGAATTTTACGATGCTACAGCCTTTCCATTATACCAATTGAGTGTTAGTTAGGTGAGCTTGGCTGTTTCAAGACAAACTTAGTCCCTAGTGGTAAAATGTTCATGTCCGTTTTTTGGAATTTTGTGGATTGAATTTGAGTGAAGAAGCGTCAGTTTTCTAAATCCGAGTCATAGACTTTCTCCACCCATGAACCGTGCAAATCGTATGGAGGTGGTGTCCATTGAGTATTTGTGCTACATGTATTTCACACGAAGCGGTTTAGTTGTTTCCTTTTATAACTTGGATCAAGGGATCGTTCCACCATGATTGCCATTTTTTTCTTCATCAATGACGAAAGGTAAATGACGAAGAGGGCTGAAGGAATGTGAAGTTTGATTCTTGAGCCCGATCTTAAAGTCTCAAGTGAGAGAGGCCGTTTAATTGAAAAGAGTTGTTTGAACACGATTTGTGATAAACGGATGCTAACAGCTTGAGCTCAACAGATGTACCTTAAAGGAGTTCCTATATAGGATCACCACCACCAACCCACTCTTCTAAAATACCTGGACGAGGAAAGCTCGAAAGCCATTCTGGTTTCCTTTGATGTTTTCATGACAAACTGTATAGGAGCTGTCGGCAGGAATGTATTGTCTCAAAGGGTATTTGGAAGTGCCAGTAGTTTGTTTTACTGGTTATAACATTTATAAGAGAGCTGGTGCTGTGGTGTCTTTTTGCTTATTTTCACGATTGCAAGGGTACACACAGATACACACTTACATAGATTCTTGTACGAAGTTAACGTACAGCGATTCTGTTGCATCACACAAGATCCCTGTATCTATATGTATATACATATATCTTTAAAATCCTTGTATATATCTCTCTATGGTGGTTTGGGATGCTTAAATGAAATTGCGCCTGATGACAAAGCAAAACAAGCTATTTTTACATAACCATTTCTAGTATCTCTACCTAGCCATGAATAATCATTAAACAAGGAGACAAAAAGAGTTGTGAAAAAAAGAGAATAGAGATAGAATGGATGGAGGAGCACCAACAGACTTGGATACAAAACTTTTGACTTGATCCATTCGGCCCTGTAGTATCTGAGCTGCAGTTTGCATTGCATATTCTCTCTCATTTTTTTCCCCTTAAAAAATTCGTTCATACTTTGTGAACCTGTATCAAGGCATCTTGTATGTGTATATTGTACTTGTAGGATTTGGTTTTTTATTCCCAAGCTCAGCTCAATAGCTTAAGGCTTCATGCTAAATGCTAGTAAACGTATGTTATGTTTTTTCTTCAACTCCAACCTCAGGGTAGAGAGAGATGACAAAGTTCCAAAGCTTCGTTAGGATGTGAGTTTGCCTTTGGGTTTTGTGACATTGATATAATGTGAAATGTCAAGGAGCTAAGGGGAACTGAGACAGCCTTGTAGAATGTGTAGTAGTACACAATCGGCAATTTACAAGTTGGCCATCGAGAAGACTCCTACGTACGAGCTGCGGAATCCGATTGAAAATCCAGCGAAACCGGTGTGGAACAGAAATGAGTGGCAGAGTTGTCAAATATCCTCTCGCGTAAATAAATAATACAGGGCTCAGCTCATCCTTACCCAAGTTGACAGTTGGATTTTTTTGAAAAGATAAATAGATAAAGGGATACACACGGAGGTGTGGAATCATGCAATACCCACTTAGTTCAAGGCACAAAATGTGCAAGAGGATGACAAATGAATATTTTAACCTTTTCACTCTGATCATGATTCATGACCACAGGCCGTATCATTCTGTTTGCATTTGGTATCAACAGAATCGACTCGGGATTCAAATGGTAGAGAAACAAGATGCAAACTGTTCAATTACCTCCGGTACACATGACGATGAGGATGATGGTGATGAGAGTTTGTTGTATGGACCAACTATGCCGTACAATGCATCTTGTGTGTCATGTGTTATACAACAATCCTCGACTATTAACCATATTAAAATGTTTTAGTAAATTTAATAAAGAACAACAATACAGCAAACTCCACATGTCACGCATTTCTAGCCACGCTCAACAATCAACCGAGCTAACTGAAACACACGGGCAAGAATGAGAAACTCATTCCATTTGATTTGATGATGTACAACATCCGACGGGACTCAAAAATATAAAATGTCACACCCATTTCACTTGTATGAGTTTAAACTCCTCAGCTCCTACTGTTAATTCTGCAGGTATGGGTCTACATAGGACTGTGTAGGTGTTTTCTTGAACTATACACACATGTGGTTTGTCAGTTGTAGTGTGTGTGTGTAGTAGACGTAGTAGTGGCTTTTGTAAGTCTCCATGTTTGTGCATATTCATTCAAGTAATATTTTACTTGAGAGAGGGGACATAAAAAAGAGATGGGCGAAAGGTAGACAGGGGTGGTGGGAGAAAGGAATTAATCAAAAGTTAAAACACTTTTTGTCTTGAGAGATTTTGGAGTTGGCATTCCTTGGATTTGCATTGCCGCACGTCCACACTGGCTCATATTTATAGGCAGGGATTTTGGAAGTGTAAAAAAATTAGGTAGGCAGGAGCAGACACACATACACACACTCTTATTTATTAATTAATCAACTCCCAACCTCTAGACACTAAAAGTTCAATTAAAAAATCAAATGGAATGTGCTCTCTTCAACTCAACACTCAACTCATGTTATGTACATACTAATCATTGTGATTATCATGAGTTTTATATCATCTCATCAACAACCACTTGGGCATTGTCACTCAGTCCTCCGAGGAACGACTCACATGGCCCAATCTACTGTCAAAGGTTGAAGGGGTTTATACTCAAGATAAAGATTTCATTCCATTCGCATAAATATGAACAATTCAAACTGCCTTACAATTCTTAGCTTTGAACAGTTTTAACCCTTTCTCTGACTTGACTCAGATACGCAAATGTATTTTAGATTCTTTGTGTTTTTCTATTTGTATTTGTATCAGCATGGATTCTTTAGAAGTCTTCAACAGCGAGAGCCTGGAACTTTTTTGTCATTTGTTTTGCTTAAGTTAGTTAGATAGTGATTTTTCTTATCAAAGGGTTTAAGCTGTGGAGATATTATTATTGTTGGAAGCTGTATGAGCAGAGGTGGATTTGGGAGTTACTTCAGAGATCACAACAGAGCCATATGAGATGAACCACCACCAGATAGTAAATTTGTTCATCATCTATAGGATAGAATGAAAATGCTGATGACTGAGTCATTTCAGTACACTCGATAGGGAAAAAAATAGTAGCTCTCTCAATAGTTCAAGTGTGTGGTTCAAACTCATTGAGTGAGTTTCATTATTTCCCATCCACATTATGTTAAGTGTTTTTGAGTTAGTTCGTTATTCGAAAGTGTTTACCCTGGCTCTCGTACTTACTCACATCTCATCTCATCCTCTCTCACATGCAAACGCAGACTCAAGCCAAAGTTAGAATCACGAGATTCACAAAATCATTCACAGAGCTGGATATTATTTCCCCGTGATTTGAGCTACATCTCAAAAGAGGACCGTATGAATAAGTGTCTATATAAAACCTGGACTGCATACATTATCATGTAGGGAAAAGCGTTAAAAGCTTTAGTTATTGTTACTTAGCGAGAATGTGGGTAGCATGCGCAAATGTATGAAATATATGCGGCTGGTAAATGAGTATTAATGGAGTAGTAAGTTCATACATAGCAATTAGATACATTAGAACAGGGGAGTTCAAGTGTTTGAAAAGTTTGAATGAACTTGCGGACCTTTTTCTCATTCATCATATTACGCAGAGGACTAAACAAGTTTTAAAATCCTCTCTCTCTCTCCCTCTAACTAACTAACATATTCGAGATGAAGGAAGCGATAGGAGGTTTGGAAAAGCCATGGACGATGGAGAAGACGAGAGGGCTTGTCTCATTTAGTAGACAAGATTTAGGAGGATTCTTGGTCCGAGGGGCTATAGATAGTAAAACATTGGGTAATCTATGCTAAGACAGAGAGGATTTAGTAGTAAAGTGTATTTTCTGTGTATATGTGTATAGGATTAACTACCATTATTATTGCGTCGTTAATAGTTAAAGGATGAGTAAGTCCATGAAGCATGCAAGGATGCGTGTGTGTATTGTATAAAATTTTTGGAATCTATGAATGTGTGTGTGTAGCCTATTAAGGATTAGAATTTACGTCCAAAGATTCATTGCTCCGGTGGTTTGGGCTTAATAGTTTTTGTTCAACAATCAAGAATCCACGATGGGGGATTGTGGATTATAAAATACGTGTAGATTTTTTTTTTTTTTTTTTGCGGGTGGGATTGGCCGGGACCGGATTTTTATATCACATTGAGCAGTCAAACATTGAAATCATTACAACATGATAAGGATGAAGAGGATGATGATGATGATGATGATGATGATATTTCCTTCATCCGGTTTGAGTGAGCTGGATGTTGGAGTGTTTTATTTGAGTGTTTGATGTTATCATTCTCCTTATCATTTCAATCATGAGAAGGAGTAGTGCATATGATGATGAGAGTATACGGCAATGATACATGATAAGATTCCATCGTTTCATGTTATTAAATAGGGTCATTACTTAACGAACTTTAATTCATTCCACCTACCCTTTACCATAATGATGTGTACACGATTCCTCCAAGTTCTGTGTGAACGAATAAGGAGAGAGAGCTGGAAAATCAGCGAGTGATTACTAGAGACAACTCTCACTCCCTTTCCACCCTCTAAACACTGAGATTCGAATTTCCAGGAAAACAAAGTGACATGGGATTTAATTTTAATGGGAGGGGGAAATTATAGATTTCTAAATATCGATCAGTACGAGGCTCTTTGTGTCTTGTTGGATTTGTGTGCTTTTAGCTCTGTAAGGGGTGGGATGGGTAGAGGGGGCTATTGAGTAGGGCTAATCATGGATAATGATCAAGAAGCTAGTGAGGGGAATCTCGTCCTTCTTTTTACTGCTTCTTTAGTTTGTGGGAATGAATCCTGAGGTTTAGATTACATATATGATTTGGTGTTTTGCTAATCTTAAGTACTTACTGAGGTTTGGCCAAGGAGGATTCTCTAGACGGACGTACATGTGTATAAATTGAGGATTGAGATTTATTTGAGATAGACAAGAGAGCATTAGTTTCTTAGTTCAACTGGATGGTTGAAATGTTTTTTTTAATCCGATTTTTTTGTTTAAATGAAAACGAGGATTTTTCAGAGCGTTGGAAGCTGAGGTAGTTTATTGTGTCATAAACCCGCAGTCTTACATGCATAAATGATGATGATGATGATATAGTTCCCAAATGTTATTTCAATGATGGCCAATAGAAGCAATAAAGTAATAAAACTACGAGGGGAACGTAATAAATAATATCATTCATTAAAATCATCAGTTTTTAAATCCCAGATATTAAACAGCATCGTGCATCCCTCACGATTTACCCATTCCCTTCAAGGAGATGATATTACCCTCGGCTTATTGTTCTTGTATACTTTACCTCCATTATTGTCCATTGTGTGTGTGTGCTTAGTTTATAGTTGAAACGGAGAAAGAGATTTTAAATTTAAAAGGTTAATTAAAAAGTTAAAAGTCATGACTTGATGATTACGAGAGAGGCTTGTTACGGGGTGGATTTTCCTTTAAACCTAGTTTGATGAGCTTGTAAATTGTATAAATTTACATATTTATTTGATGTTATAAAAAATCCAAGCTCAATAGCAAGTTCTTATATAGCCAGGCATAAAAACAATGGTCAATCTTCCCAGCTTACGGTTCCAAATGTTTCCAAAAGAAAGAGGACGAATCTTTCCCCTCCGAATAAAAATAAGAAGGTCTTGTGCTCATTAGCCCAACATCCATCAAGTCCTTCAAAGCTTTATAAGCCTTTTCAACATTTCGAAATGACTTGGTCCCTCAGTGCCTCGAAAATGACAAAATTTCTCTACAGTCCGTTGACAAGGAAGCATCTCCATTTATTGTTTTAAAAAAAACATGCTGAGAAGTTGCAAAGAAGTGTCGCATGATTCTTAAATAGTGTCCCTAAAAACAAAGCTAGGAAAATAAGAATTTTTCTATATACTAGCCCAGAGGGAGATATACGATTTGGGAGAAAACGGGGTGAAAAACTCAAGGATATCTAATGCTCCTTACTGCTCCCTGATTGTCAAATTCTGCAGATGCATTCAGTCGTAGAGTCAAGATAAATAAGGTACATAAAAGTGGTGGAAAAAACGAAATACCACGGTGGTAGAACAGCATTATTGTGGGATGGTGAAGAAAGAAAAAACAGTATGAAATCTTTTAAGGCATTTACTACAAACTGCAAAGCAATGCCAGCCCAGAGGGGCTTAACTTTCTAGTTTTCGTAATAATATAGTTAAAATGTATAAAAGGACGAAAAAGGAAGAGTAGATAAAAAAACAAACGCTTATGAAGACGATTTTCTTTCCTAGTTGGTCTCGGTGTTGTTGGTCGTAGTAGCCAAGTAGTAGTAAGTAGTAGTAAGGAGTTGCAGTAGTTTGTAGATTGTGGAATTATAAAATAACCAAGTCGTACATGAACATAGACTTCTTGACTCTCGGTGTGTTTGGTACTGCGAGGAGCGTCTTGAGTCCCTCGACCAACTCTGTTGACACATTGGACATTTTTTGGTATTCCGAGAGTACATAACAAGCCTTGGTAGATACGCAGGGGCATCTACGAGTTGTTATGCAATGTGTATTGGAAGCCAAGTAAACCTAAAGTCTTTCTTGTCAGTTGTAACTACTTGTAACTAAGGTTTAGGAAAAGTGTTTCTGTATTCTCTGAGCATATTTTGCCGTTTCCTTGTTGGTGCGGCGGGTCTTGTTCATTCTTCATATTATGTGATGTTTTGGTAGGTTGGAGCCGTTGGAGGTTCTTAGCTGGTGGTTGTGGATGTGTTCAATTCAAGTCACAAATTCTTGAGGCTTCTTTCACTCTTTTGTGGAAATGCTGTGTATGTTTTCGGTACAAAAGGATGCGTTATTTCATTTGGTATGGAGCATTTCCATTTCCTCACCGTTCAGCAGTACAAACACTCGTTGGGCAGAAAGACAATCTGCTTGTATCTGCAATATCTGCATTGCTCCTCCGTTTCTGGATTTCATACATTCTTTTTAGTATGCACAGGGTGGGATAGTTTTCCTTGAGGCTTGAGTTGACTTTGTTGCTTCTTCTGGGATTTTACTTGGGATGGATCAAGGCTTCTTTTTGGCTCCTTGGGAGGATATGGTTTGGCATTTCCTTGACTCCTTCGGCCCATATTACAGTTGGTAGTTGTGTGAGTTAACTCTGAGAATTATTGGTCGTGGTTATGGATTGTGTTTTCATTTCGGAGTTCTTCAGAGAGTGTCCCTCTAGTCCTAAGACACGGGTTGAGATTAGAGTCCTTGGCCTATTGTCTGTATCTGTAGAGAGGGATGTGTCAGATCCGGGTGTAGATAATAAAAATATGCATATGACAGAGGAAGAGATAGACAAGGCTTGTCCCTAGTGATGTCATGTGTACTTGAAATGCATGTAATGTAATATCGTGTAATGTAATCCAACAAATCCAACCATCCCAACTTTGTTGCTGGAAACAAAGTAATCCAATGATGTTGTAATAAAAAGAGAGTGAGTTTTGCGACATTTCCCCCCTCAACTATTCCAATGGAGCTCGGAACCGTATGGGTCTAATGTTGGAGAAGGACTTGAAGTCTGAGTTTTTTTTATGGTAGAGTGTTTTATTTTGTTATGTTTCGTTTTAGTTTTGAGGGATTTGAGAGCATTTGCTATGATGATGCTTTTAAAGCCATTTTTCCTATGGCTGATTTCTTTATTTTGAATTATATCGTCCTGGAGGGGGATATATTGTGTTAGTTTTAGTTCCTTACATTGAATTATGTCTAGGGACGATGTTGAGGGAGTGTTAGAGTTTTTCGAAACTCAATATCTTCCCGTTTCCTAATTTAATCGTTTGGGAGAAGTGATTGAGAGAGTTTGACTTCCGTTTCAGAGACTGTTTTCAAAACGACGAGACAAAGGGTTATTAAAATGCTCAAACTGTTGGAATTTTTGTAATATTCTTAGCAGATTGCTTGGGAATTTGTAAACTCAATGTTTATATGTATAAATAGGAAATGATTGAATCAAATACAAATAATTAATCCTTCGTGAAGGTTAAACACAAGTTGTTTGTCTCACTGTCAGGAGTTCAGGTGTATGTACTAGGAATTTAAACATGGCCTCTCATTATCTCAAAATTAAACAAGCAGACTGTATTAGAAATAGTAATAGTAACAACAGAACATTAATTTTTTCTCAGTATTTAGGAATTTACTGAGTACCCCTGGCTGGGTACTTAAATGAGTAGACGTGCTTACAAAAATTCTGTTTTTCAACTTATCTACAAGCAAGAGTTGATAGTTATCTCCTAGATTAATTTACGTTCTACTATTTAAATAACTATTCTTACAATACCGTAATTAAATATCTCTGGATCAGCTAATAGATAATTTTTAATCACCTCCCAAGATTCAAACCCTTAAAATGCTCTTAAAAACAAGTTTATTATCATTACTACGAATTGTATGGCAATTGGCAATGCTAAAAAGCTGAAAATAGAATTTTTAAAACTTTTCCCCGGATATCGAAGGGTCTCCAATTGATAATCCAATACTCCTTGTATATTTAGCCTGAATATTTATCTCAAATCATTTAGAAGAACCAACTAATGGCGAGAACCCATAGGAATCCCTGACAATAATAAAATACATATCTACACTCGAGTATGAAAATGGTGGTAGAAAAGTAGGAAAGCCTTCTCTCGTACCATACGGAGTTCCCAAGTTGTGGTGCTTCCCAAGAGTTGAAGAACCATTGATCGACCCGTAGATGAATGAACGTAAAGGGTGAAGCCGAGTGTTGTGTGTGTGTGTGTGAAACGTAGTTGTACTCTGTAGTAAAATGTAGCGTAGAGTCTTTGACGGTGGGGGCTCAGCTCAGCAAACTAAACGGCTCCTCCGTCAACTCCCCCCTCTTCTCTCGCCTTCCAGTTAACCCGTTCGCCTCATCTCCGAGCACTAAAGCTAAGCACATCCAACAAAATATATATCATCCTACGCTAAAAAACACACAAGGCTAGGGAAGGATGGCCCGAGCAAAAAGCCTTAGTTACTACGACTTAAGCTCCATAGTACAAACTCCACCATACTCGGAGCTTTGTAGTAGTGACATGAGCGTACTTGTCTTAACTTATCATAACACCAGCTCCAGCTTTCAAACACAATCGTCCCACATTGACCTAGGATAGTATGCTCTGCAGGGTTAGGTCAAAGGTGGAGAAAGTTGAAGGGTTGCATAAGCCGTGGGCTGGTGGGGAGGAATGTACCCCCGTGGGACTGAAGGCCATTGTCGTCATCATCTCTCAGCATCACATGAAATAACAAGCTTTAACCTTTTCGCTCCTTCAGCTATATGAGTGTAAACGTGATTTCTTGGTCATGTTGCCAATAATATTATTTGCGGGTGCTAAATTTTAGGCTGGCGATAGTAGGGGTGTATTGGGCAAGTAGTATAGAGCGTTCCAGGGGGTATCTCTCAGAGTGGTTAGTCTCTTATGGTATTTGCTATGTAGTTTTTGAGTAGAGGATGGTAAGATCATGTACGTAGTTCGTTTGGGTATCCATCTTCGTTGACTGTGATTTGCCTAGAGCCTTGTTTGTGGGTATAGAGAGGCAGACGTCATGTTTAATAAAATTGCCAAACCTGCTCGCGGAGAAAGCTGGAGTGTTGTGTTTTTGCAAGATGGTGGGATGATGAGGATTAAGCTTCTTATTCATACTTTTGAGGGTTTTAATGTACAAGGTTGTAATGTTATTATGTATTTAACGCTACTACTCCCAGCTCTAGATGGTGGTTGTGGGTGGGTTGTCATTGGTTGGCTTTTATTAGATTATTATTGGGGTATTGGTAAAGGGCTGTGGGTGGGTGGCACTGGTAGTGTTAATTGTCAACAGCTTTGCAGTTTTAATACTTCTTTGTGGGGATTAATCATGGATTTTGTTTAGAAAAGCTGGGGATTGGGAAACATTAAAAATTAAGAATGCTTTCTCCATTTACATTTGCCTTAAATTATTATTTTTGAAAATTAAAAAAATCATAATGATTGAGATAACAAGTAACAGGAGGAACAGTTTTTTCAGCTAATACACAATTAACTATCTAGTAAACTATTTAAAGGGAGGAACTTTGAATAAGGGAAACGAGTAAAAAAAATTTAAGCACAGTTTGAAATTTTTTTCCCAAGAATTAACTCTTAAGAAGTTCAGTCGAATGCTTCTTAATTTTAATGACAAAATCATAATTGGCCTTCCAGCCTTTTGAATTTAGGTCAAAATTTTAAAGCAGTCTCGTAAAAATGTGTCCACGTCTCTACCTGGGCCGGATGAATGTTATTATGAATCTTTTTCAAGTATCTGTAATTAATATTTCATTTAAGACTAACCTCATTATCATAAAATTCAATCTCTAACGATCTTGTACCTTAGACTCTAGACTAGAAAAGTTATAAGGAATGGAAAAGATAATATTTAATGCAATTAAAAACTTGTTAATAGACTCAAATTCTGTTGCGAAATGTTTTTTGAATCTTGATACTTTCCCTTTTAATTGTCAAAATGTTATTTTTTTTTGCCAAAATAAGCAAGTTATACTTCTCAAAACTTTTAAATGTCCCAACCTTCCAAAATTTGAAGACACGAGTCATTTAGAGATAGAACCATTTCGTAAAAAAAAACGTAGTAAGTGTACACGATGATTATCTCTGGAGATTAGCAGATACTTTATGTTAAAGGCTTGTGTCAAATCCTCAAATCTACACCCAAGGACTTGGATTTATCACGATAATTAGCTCCGGATGACTTGAAAAAAGTCATTCCACACAATTCCTCCTTATCCCTGAACATTCAGTCTTGCAATTTTAAAATATCTCTGACAATTTTATGACCTCGAGGTTGTAACCTTTTTAAGCCCAAGAATGTCTCTCGCACTAAACTCTAAGCCCACAGGGGATACTAAGAACGAGTTAGATTTTTTTATAAACTTAAAAGGATTTCAGGGATAACATCTCCCCAGGATCCATTCATTAAGAAATTAGAGTTAAAATGTTGGTAGTCACTTGAATATAGCAGATCTCTTAGAGTACAGCCATAGTATTTTTTCAAAGCAACAGAGTCATATCTCCTCCAAGTTCTATTTCCAATTTGAGTATAAAAAAATACATACAAAATAACAGAGGAAGATGCATGTAATTTCTCCGAAAAATGTTGTTGATGCAACTCGAGAGGTCCTTCTCCGAAACCGCATTGAAGAGACGCATTTTCTTTGGAAAATTCTTAAGAAAATTTTCATCGCTATTCTTAGGAAACCCCAGAAAGCCTCAATAGTAGTATCAAACTCAGTAGTTTCAAGAGTTAAATGTTCACAGAGTTGACAAATGTCGAGTTTTAAGCTCTCAACACTCGCCCATCTTTCTCGGACGATTCACCCAGGGGCCATTGCCGCCATTTCACAAAACTGAAAACTCTAATTAGCTCGGAAGATAATCCGATAATAATATGCAAGCCATCTTATATTCAAACAAAAGTAAAGTAGCCTTTGAAAACTAAAGCCTTAAATGTATAGTCTAACCTAAAACCTTCCCACATCCTAGGGCACATATGAACAGTATCAAGTTTCAAATAGCTATAGCAATTAGGGAATTAGATTCCACATCGGTGTATGCATATTCCTGTGACACAGGCTTGATACTTGCCTTTGATTGTTAGTGTAGATTCTGGAATAACCCTAAAGTCCTAATCATCTTATACCTTAAGAAGGGCCAAAATAAAGGGCTCAACTTCCCCCACAGATGAAAGAGAAAGGGGAAAGCAGAGGTTAGGATTTCTTGATGCTAGTGTTTGTATTTGTGTAATAATAATAATATACCAAAGTTAGTCAGATTCCCTGGTTGATGATGATGATGATGATGGTGGTGGTGGTGGTTGTTTTGCAAAGAGAGAAAGTAGGATATCATTCATGGAATGATTCCTTGTGCGTCGTAGATTAATGCCCTACTTTCATTGCGTATGCTCCATACTCTCTCCATGGCCTGGGCAGTGGTGGTGGTTGCTGGTTGTGTTGCTTCTCAGTATCTCTAGTGTGTGGGAAGAACTAGAATCTACAAGGTAACTCGGCAGTTCTATAGAGAAATTTATATCCCATATGTTTTCCATGGATTTTTGATAGTACAATTTATCGATATGGCCGTATCGTTGTGAGCAGTCCATCGTTTCCCTGATGATGATGGCCCTCTGACTTTATTTACTCTAAGCGGTTAATAATTCATGGAACTACAATGGATGGACTTTTGAACAGCTTACACTTTGTGTATAAATGTACTCCATGTGAAAGTATGGAGTGTTATTATCCAGTCACTCCGACGAGGAGTTGGAAGACATGTTTTAATTATCATTGTCACCCGGACCACATAGGAATACTCGAGTAGTTTACACTGTTATCACGCCCTATTAAATAGTAAAGGAATAACGATAGTATCCACACTATATTGCATGTATACGTATATATATTCTATACGTATATATTCTATTATATTTTGTATTAAAAATACCAGTTCACTCACCTTTGTAAGCACTAGAAAGCAGTGGGGGCATTTCAAGGTGGCTGGTATAAATTTATTTATTAGAGGCCATAATTGGATTAATCTGCCAATAGAGCGACTCCTCCGAGCTTTTGTATACAAAATGATGCTCTACTCGTCTTGGAGAATTTCTCGCCTTGGCTTTCTATGTAAATGCAAGCATTATAAAAAAAATGTTCTTTAGTTCTCGTCCATCCCATTGTGCCTTTGGGATTCTATTAAAGGTCATGTCAATAAATATAAAAAAACACATGGAAAAGCTAAAAGGCTAAATGGGGAAAGGACTGTGAATAGGTTGAGTAGGTAGCGTTAGGTATGTAAATGGAAGTAGAGTAATTATAATTTGAAATACCAATCCCTCTCTGGTTTGTTTTTCTAAAAGCGGTTGAGTGTTGAGAAGAGATGGAAGTGTATGAAGAAGAGTGGAATCCGCTGCTGGTCTTGGTTAAAAATGCACCAGTTTTGTAGTCAAAAGGTGTTAATTGCCTCCTGGTCACATTTAAAAGGCCCATATATTGCGGTGGAATCTTAAGCTTAATAAATAGTTGAAACGAAGCTATAAATTATGCTAGGATTATATAAGAATCCTCTCTACGCATATAGATTCATGTTGTGTGTTGTGGTATGTGATCTGCTGTGGAAATGTGGTTCTTTGAGAAGAGGCTTCTTTCTTGTTTGTGAATACTTTTCGTGGCTCCTTCTTCGTCTTATGTACATGAGATAGATGGATATGAGCTTTGGGTTTATTATTAGTCTTGTGAGTCTCGTGGAGTAAAAAATAGGCCTAAAGAGCGATTAGCAAGTTAGCACGAGCCCGAGCTTTGACTGTCAGTCGGGTCGACAAACCCTCCTTGTTTTGATTGTAAGTAGTAGGTGGTGGTGGTGGTGGTAGTGGTAGGTGGATATGGAGAAAATATCACGTATCAGATTTAAATGCACTCATCTCACTTTTGTATGCAAACAGAGTGAGGATGTTCTAGGTGGAGGAGAGTTTAATTAAATCGACGTGATATGCCACTAGGGTGATGAATGGTGATAATGATATGTGAAAAGTACTTGGTGGGTGGGTTTTGGCAGGTTTTTCCTGATTTTCTTTAGTAGGGAATTTTATTTTGAATTATTTATTTAGAGTTTAAGTTATGAGAGGGGATGCTTTTTTTGGGACTCGAAGGTACAAGAGTTGTTTGCGTGCGGGCCTTTTACGGAGATTACTTTCCTTGCCAATCATCGTCTCAAATAATTTGATATGAAACTCTGAAAGGAGACTTGACAGTGTAGTGGCATGTTGTTGTTATTGTACATTCCACCTATTATTTTAGGGGCTTATCGCAAAGTAGTCAAAACAAAAGGTTAACCAAATGCTTCAATCTTAAAACACAGATAAAAAATAAAAGAGAAGAAGGATATTATTCCGTGTTTGGATTTCAGATTTTAGAATATTCTTCCCACACTCAACTACCCAAATCGTTCACATATGAACGACGCTAAATAACCGTTCAACAGTTTAAGTCATTTTCTTCCATTTATATTTACCTACTTATAGTAATAGCGATATCCTTCCTAGACTGATTTAAGAATTTCAAAAGCTAAACTAAGCAATAGTTTAAAAGCCGCATTGAAAACCCTATAAGAAAAAAACTTCTGTTCACACGACACCCGACTTTTCTTAAAGAGTTCCTGCACGAAAGGTGCCATGACTTACTGTGCATAGAGTTCTCGCCCATGTATACGGAATACAGATACTGGACACTGTTGTTATTATATTTATTAGGCGTAATGAACGGAAGTATTAATTTCTTTGTTTGTGAATTCACAGCTCTGGAAGCGAAAGAGGGACAAGAAGAAGTCAAAGTAAAAGCTGGACAACCTGCATTACTCGGGTGCCAAATCGCCTCAACTCCCACAATTACTTCTACTCAAGTTACATGGCAGCGAGGGAATACAAATGTATCTCGACTAGCTCAGGAATTTAATAGGTAAGGTAGCTTTAAGAATTATAAACAAGTCCTATGGCTTATCACGGAGAAAGTCGGCAAGTCTAAAATGTTAGGGAGGTGGCGATTTAGCGATTTTTCAGTAGCCAAAACTCACTGTATCACAACCTCTCTATTATCAGAGTGAAACTAAATTGCTGTATTTTCTAAAACCTAGGTATAGTATACTCTCCTCAGGTACTCTTGCAATTTCGAATGTACAACGGTCCGACGGAGGCACTTACAGGTACGAATGTTTATAACTGCATTCTGGAGCATAGTAATGATGTCTTGGAGATTTGTGGCTAAATATTTGTGGGCTTGCATGATTGAAAAATAGATGCACGTCACGACACGAGGTGCTAAAGAAGGACCGATCTGTAGACGTGAAGTTGGTAGTTGAGACTGCTAATGAAGTCGTCAGTTCCGAGCCACCAAAGTTCCTTTATGATTCTGAATTGGATAGTGACAGAAATACAGTGATCCTGGACGAAGAAGAGGATCACATCTTCGAATGTTTAGCCTCGGGGATCCCCTTACCACAAATTACCATTGTTTTAACATATGAAATTGGTAAGTTATACAAATTCTGATGCATATTTTTGAATATGACATGTGGAGGAGAAGCGGCTTTTCTTATGTTTTTCTAATACTCTAGTGAATGGGAGTACGATTAGCCCTTACAGTAAAATATTGTCAGAAGGGAAAGTATTCCACAACAGTTTCCTACTCACTCCCGAGAACTCGGTCGGTAACTTAACCTGTTATGCTAACAATGGCGTGGGTCATCCAATTACCAAGGTATGTTCCAGTAATTATGATGCGATGAACTCCCCTGTTATTATCCATGCCCAATTATCTATGGCCACTAAAAAGGCTAAAGCTTGAACCGACACCTTGAGTTTCATAATACGTTTTCGAATTTAAATCACAGACTATTCAAGTAGCTCGGCTTCCAGCGCTCCTCAAAGGACCTAACTCGTACAAATATCCTCCTGCTAAAACCGTAAGGTTTGAGTGCAGGGTTCCACCAATCTTCACATTAATATGGTACAAAGATGGACAGCTTTTAGAGACGGGGAAAGGACGAGTCAAGGTAGAGTGAAGGATTTTGTTTTTCACGTTCTCAAGTATTTTTTAAATGACTTTATAATAAAATGGACAACTCTTATCTGTTCCAGGCAAGAGGAAATGAAATCGTCATTTCCAATACCATTAGAAACGACTCGGGCTTTTACCAATGTGAAGTTATTGCCGAAGACCGCATATATTCCGTTGGCACCGCCCGACTCTTCGTTGAGAACAATCGTGAAGCACCAGATGCTCCGTTTGACTTGCAATGCACTCAATTTTTCTCAAGTGCCCTCGTCATCTCTTGGAAAGTCGCGTCCAGGGAAAACATAACAGCCTTCACAATTCACTACATGCCGATCGGTATGGACTTAAATGTCTAGCACAAAATAATCAATCATAATGTTTCGAGAGCAAGAGATAAATTTGAAATGGTTATTTCAGGCGGCGAGGAACGTCAAAAGGTCACTCCAAGCAAGAGCACTAACTTTACTATTGAGAATCTAAAACCGTACACCAACTATAGTATGTATGTACGGAGTTACTCTGTCAAATCGGCTAGTGCCCAATCTCCTAAGGTGACCTGTTATACTTTGGAGGATGTACCCGTCAAGGCTCCAAAGAACTTTGTGTTCGACAACTACGGCCCACCAACTCAGGTTAGAATTAGATGGCGACCCTTGTCCGACACTGAAGCCAGGGGGAAGGTCATTCTCTATAAACTCCAATGGAGATCAATTGACGGAGAGTTTACAAACGTGAGGTACATTGACGGGGATGCTGACGAGTTCTTGATCACGGGTAAGTCGACACGATAGCTAAACAAGGCAAGTAGAGTAACAATTAGGAATGTTCGTAAATTAAAAGTTTAATTTCATGTATTTCAGAATTGGCAAGTGGTCAACCATTTGAAATGCGTCTGCTTCCGAGCACATCAGTTGGATGGCCCGTGGACAAAGACAACTTCCCTTGGATACGGGTTAACAATTCGTATACTGATACAAATTCCACCTTCGTCGACGACTACTTCTCAGCTCCCACGATGCACCTCACTGTTTTGAATTCAACATCGATTTTGGTGAATTGGAGCGAGCCACCTCGTCCGAATGAAGTATCAGTCAAGGGATATCGGCTCACCTATTCGACTTATGTGGAAAGGGTGGATGATGTGGCCTTTTTCGGACCATTTTACGTTTATGATTATTCGACGCGGACGTTTCTATTCTCAGACTTTGGTAATTTTACTGGCTTTTGCAAATATAAATTGAACTTAAATCCATGAATAAGTAGTTGACAAGTTTTCTTCTTCTGTTAATCAGCCCCATCAACATCTTATGAAGTTCAATTACAAACATTTGGAGACACTTGGGAGTCTGAATTGTCCACCAAGTTTATCGGGACTTTCTCTGGTAATCCGGAACAAGACTTCTTACCTGCAATCACAGGGCTACATGTACACCCCGTTAGGTACTTAATTAAGCACTATCTGATGTTTAAATGGCAGTGGAAGGCCGTCTGGTCAATAGTTTTAAAACAAAAGTCATATAGTCTTTCGGTATGAAGGGAATTAGAGACCGAAACGACTATGACCTTTTGTTTTACGATGGTTGACCGTTCACAGGTGAAAGTGGTTTTTAAAATTATGCATTAATTCTAATAGCTCTTCGGAGGTACGTCTAACCTGGGAGTCACCCAAAGCCATCATTTCTCAACTATACTATACCGTGAAATATAATGAAGCAGATGACAATCAGTTTCACTATATTAGCAGGTATGCTAGCGTTTGAATAATAATAAGGATTAATTTTGCACATTGTTTGCAAGATAAGCAAGCAAAATTTTATTTTTTAAATCAGCACAAGTGAGTCTGTGGAAATCAAGGACCTCCGACCCTATACATCGTATGAGTTCGTCGTACAAATGACGGTAGATAGTCGTGGAGGGCCGTTTTCCCAGAAAATTGAATCTCGAACGTTACCTGGAAGTAAGTTGGTATTTTTAAAACTATGGATTGTATAAATGATATGAAACTAATTTTTAAATTTATCTATAGTTCCTGGACCACCTGTGAAATTGCACTGGCGGGTGTTGAATCAATCGCTGGTAGAAGTTGAGTGGCACCCACCACCAACCGCAAACGGTGCGATCCAGAAATACTGGGTTCAGTACAAACACAAAAACGAATCTACTTCGGCGACTCAGGATAAATCCAGTATTGCCGGGAACACCACTGTTTCTAGCTCAGATATCTCAGGTAAGAAAACTATCAAAGTCTATTCATTAATATACAATCAAACTCGGCAATTGCTAAAATAGCATTTCTGGTTTCAGATAATACGTGGAAAAGCAAGACAACGAAGAACACTTCCTTATTTCTTGAAAACCTTTTACAAAACGAGGAATATTCGGTTCGGGTGATGGCTGAAACCCGAGCTGGGGTTGGTAACCCATCCGATTTAATATTTGTTCGGATCTTTGTGAAGAAGCCCAGTCCTCCTGAACCCCCCGATCCTAAGGACGGTCCACCCCCAGAGTCAGAGAACCTGTATACTCAATCGAGTCAGCAGCATCTCGGTAATTCTTTTGGTTCTGATTTATAATAGCTGCTTTAACAAATTATATATTCTCATATTTCTCATACTCATTTTGTTAACATTCTAGGAATTTTGATCGGCATCGCAATATCAATAGTTTTAATCGCACTATGTTTGACTATCATTGTACTGCGAAACCGCTGCTTCCCCATTCTAACTCGTCAACCTGTTGGGAGTAAGAATTTTTAAGCTTTTCAAATTATTTCCATATGTTATTAGACTGTATTTTTACGCTCTGACTATTTTCCCACAGTGTATGTAAACGGAAACGGTCTTCCTCCGCGAGCAAAGCGAAGCGTCGAGTCATTCAATGGGGTTGAAATGAAAGTCCTAGAGACTTTCACTGCCAATGACGAGCATATTGACACAAAGGGAGGTTATCCACATGCAAATGGGGTAATTCCCGGTCCTACTGACCCTTTGCTCATGCGAATAGTTCGCAATCCCATTGACAACCCTCACGGGGACGAGGAGACAGTTCCAAACTGCATCCACTGAGGTATGGATAGATTATAAAACACACAGAAGTATGGGGATATCTGAATATTAGCTAAAGGGATAATTATATTTTTGTTTAGAATCAGCTCAAACCAAACACTTGAAAGTACAACTGAACTGAAGATTCTATAGGATACCTACTTCATTGCAAAAATACAAAATGCAAAACAAATACAAAGTTTTAATGTTTATGGGAAAGTGGTTAATTTTTAAACTCTCGTTTATTAAATCTACCAACCAATACGGGTATGTAAGCTTAAAGCGACTAGTGTAAGTGTAGGTATTGGATATTGTGTATAGTGACTGTAGTACCTAAGATATAAATAGTGTCATGATCGTTACTGGTATGGAAAAGAGCGTAAAGGTAGTTAGTTACAATAACGAGCCGAGATTACGAGTGAGTTCGTTAATCACATCAACAACTTGTACGTTTGATGACACAATTGTATAAACATAGCTTGTAAATTGGCAGTCGTTGTGTAGCTCATATTTAAAATAGATTTCACCGATTCTAATAAGGATCGGATCCAAAGTACAAAGTTTTATTTAGTAAACTATTCAATTAGCGCTAGATGATGTACACTCAAACTAAACATCGCATATAACAAAGAGGATGCGGATCATCGATCTTGAGGGGAACTCTTGAAGATACATATGACCTTATATCTTGATTTTGACCTTTGGTACCTATAGATTTTATATTCGGGTGGGGGATCCAGCCTCTTCTATATTGTCCTCCAAAAACCCCGTCTTCTTCCCACTCCCGAGTGGGGTTTGAAATTACAGATACTGCTGTTGTGGGTTTCGGGAATATTGAAAACATTGACTGGGTTTATCAAGACTGTTTGCTAACTTGCGGAGAATTTATTTCTGATTGAGACCCGGGTTGGTTGACGGGTTTATATATGAGCCCATGTTACTCTTATAGCTTAGTGTCCGTTAATGCTCTTTGCAAGACACAAGGTAGAGGTAGGGTGAGGTCAAATCAGGAAGGATAAGTAAAATTCCTTGGGTTATTTTCAATCGAGTCATTTTTCTCTTATCTAATGTATAGACATTGGACAGGTGTGGGTTGTGGAAGACTGTCCTGTAATTGTAATGAAGGTCCCGAATTTTTTAATTTAATTTGCTAAGGATTGCAATTAAAATGCGTACAATTCTAGTTGAATCATACCCGGTGTATAGATATATATGTATACATGTGGTAAATCTATACAGGTCTCTAAATTGCAAGCCAAGCGCTTATGTTTTCTTGCTACACTTCTTACACGATTCGAAAGGGTTTGAAGTAAATGGGAGAATCGGTTTACTCTGACAGGACGGAAAAGGACGATTGACATTGTGCCCGGAAACACATATACGTAGAAAAACAAACATTATTGCGACTTCAGACTTTTTTTTATTATCTACATCTTATCAAGTCAGTTCCAAAATTAAGCTGTACAATTCCAGGAGAATCAAAGCAACTCGGGCTTTCTTAGATTCATACATGATTCGTGGAATGTAACTTGAAATACGTTGTGGTAATTAGCTCTAGACTTGGCCCAGGTTTCCTTTCAAATCTCCCAGGATTATGGAAATCATAATTACTATAACCCTTTGAAAGACAAGGTGGTTTAGTGTTAGTTGAGTTGCAAATGAAACCATACTGTACAATATCGTGATTACTACACCTTAACCTTTTTGAGATTGCTCCAAGTTGACTTGATTCTACGATTGTTGAAAGTTTGATTTACTTCCCACATTTAAAAAAAACTATCTGCTCTGTCGCAAAAATGTAAAAGTACCTGATTATTCCCCTAAAAACGGATAAATAACAAATATTTAACTAAATATCGTGAGCTAAGGATATAGAAATTTATATGTACATCTATATAGTATTATTATAATGTGCATTTGTTAATTCGTAATACTAGAGTAACGTCGTCATTTCCTCTAGGGTAAATTTTTATAGCTGTAGCTAGTCTAGTTCTTTAAATATATTCTACTACTTGGATTCATTTTATATTAGACTTGAGTGTCCCTCTATTCCCCGAGAATGAGGGATCCCTTGAGGCCGAAAACATGAAATGTTTTGAACAGGGAATCATCTGCAAGTGTCCATGCAGAAAAGTCACACTTGAAATACGTATTTCAAAACAATCCAAGGAACTTGGAAGGATGTCTAGAGGTCTTACTGCCACAATATCTACCAGCTAGTTCTTTGTATAAATAACTAGACTGAAGAACCTATTTACAAATCCTGCTACCTAACTATGCGTAATCTAATATTGTGAAGGTGTGGATTTTCTTGCATCCCAAAAATAGCTAGTTTCCTCCCGACTATGGGGTATGTTTGGCCGTAAAAAGAAATTCTTAGAAATTAGTACAACTGACGACAAAAGTCACTGAGAGTGCTTTTTTTTTGAGAAAAAAAAAAACTTTTAAAAAGAAGGGCTTCTTTAAATTGAAAAAAAAATCAGAGTTTAAAAAAAAACATGAAAAATCTTTTCCTGCAACGCGAGGCTCACTGAAAGTTACAAATTTTTGTCAGAACTTGTTGGACGTATGTCTGGTAGGTATTTAGAAGGTAGGTGTACATAAAAAGTAAAGAGTGTCAGTTGTCGGCGTGTGTGCATGGTTGCAAAGGACACAAAAAGTTATGACAGTAGCAATGTCCGTAAAAGCTTGAATGAGTTGCTCGCTATGTATTGAATGTGTGCCTTCTTATGTTGTACAAAACACTTATACAAATTAATGAGTAATTAGCTACAACGGGAAGAAAAATCGTGAAGAAGGCGACCTTTTTATTAAATGTCCGATCACCTACCACTACAAAATACAAACTACAAAACATAATCCGTATTACATATTATATATTATTATTATTATTATTAATATTATGTGGGAACCTTAAGTGAACCATTACAGCTTTAACTACAAATAGATAGAGGATGAGGAGCCTACGTTTCATTAATCTTTTGCTGTAATCTCTATCTAAAAAGGATTCATAGCTCTATAAATATATCTTTGTACGTGTAATTAATTATCTAGTATGGCTATGTATTATTGGAACAGGCTATATAAAAATATCTACAGTTTATAGTATGAATCGCGTCGTCGTCGTCGCCTCGTGTATCGTAGGTCATATAGATGGAGAAACAAACGAAGATTTTACTCAGAGTACAAACAAAAGCTTTTATAAAAATAACATTTAAAAGCATTACACTATAGAGAAAGCTCTTTACTTTATCTTAAACTAAACGTTTTTAAACATACCTCTCCTACTCTACTACAACACAACAACACACTAGTTTAATCTACCTGTCAACAAAACCTACAACCCACCTCTCCTCATCATCTCCTAAACTCCAATCCTTCATCCCTTAAACGGCTCCCTTAACTTGCACAAGTTGCAATGCATTTTTACCTTCAATTAAATCCTCTTTCATCAGCTCCCAAAATCAACTTGAAAAAGCTCCAAGGAACATCCAACACCTTTCCAAATCTAATTTACACTATCACTAATTGTTTGAATGAGAATTTTAATAGTTAAAACGAAAATCACACCACACTAGAAGCTATTGGCTTCTTCAGGGACGGTTTGGACTCGTGGGGCTTATCATTCTATTTAAAACGCTTCCCTCGAGTTACTGGAATTTCAGATTAATCCATTTCGAATCAAATTAAATATTTTAACACTAACGTACATTTAAAAACATAGGCTCTCCTTGGTTATTACTGTGTAATATGCTTTGACATACCACATAGTACTACTCAAACGACTGCTTTTCTGCTCCATACATTTCTGTAAGAAAGGGGTAAGAGAGTGGGAGACCTTGTTGGGATTTGTTCTTAAGTCCAAATTGTGACCTATTGAAATGGATTTTTTTCCCGTGGGGATCATAATGGATTGGATTTGACCCAATTTTTACCTATTCAAAGTACACAAGACGAAAAGTAATGCAAGAGATATTTAGGTGAAGAAAAGAGAAACTGATTTGTAGTACGGGTAACTTTATATTCCTTTGTTTTTACGGGATATGGCGGGTGTATTTCTCTTGTAACGTAACTGTGTATGCATTTTAGTATTAGGTAATCCCTTGGCTGCTCCTCAGTTTGTCATCGTGGTCGGTGTCATTGTTGTCTGCTGTTATTACCCCACACAGTTATGTATCAATTGTCTCAGTCTTCTAATTATCAGGGAAAGGAGGGTGAAGGATTTAAAGTACAGAGAGCCCTGTGTTATTTTTCGTTGGCCAGGGGGAGGTAGAGTGAGATGCAAGCTGTGTAGGGGCTGTGCAACCTTATCTTATAATCTAATATGTGCGTATCATCAGGGATTTGATTGCTGAACTGAAAGCACTATTCAGGAATTTCTCAGTATTTTAATGGAAATCTGAAACTATGAAACTAAAAACTACTTGACTATAAGCGACGGCCAAAAAGAGAAATCATCCATTTGTTTGTTGATCAGGTATCAGGAATTATTATTAGGATTAATTATGAATTAGTAGTAAGTAGTAGTACGTGCTCTGCTGGACGGTTTTATTGGGAAAGGGCGAGTCTGCCATTTTTGTTTGTTAGTATTTGCTTGCAAATGTCTTCACAACGAACCTACCACTACTACTACCTAATATTTATATAGTACCTTAATTTTGCCAAATTAACTCAACAAGGTTTGTGTCTTGCGAAATGGCTACAAGTTTAGCCGTTAGCATGTGCGTGTATGGATGTGTTTTTTTTCTCCTGAAGGGAAATGTGTTGTCACTACTTCTTCCATAAAAATATACAATATTATAACTTACGCTTATATTTCAGTTCATTTTCAAATAGCCGTTTCCAAGTTCAATTTGAAGCTCCCTTTCCCCCTTTCTACAGCTTTTCTCTGCATCTTTAGATATTTTTCGAAAACAGATGGAAAAGACAGCAAGTTGAGCTCTTTATGAATTAGATGAGCAAATTTCAATGGACTGGAGATGTTTTACAGTGCAATTCAAAGGTTCAAAAAATTATTGGGGATTTATTTAAGATTCAAAATAAGGTTTCAAATCTTCCATACGCCTCGGTAGAACATTTTAGTAGGAGTTGGTGGGTATAGTTGTGCTTGTATCAAGATTTTAGAATCGTGTGTGCATTCGTTCGAATGTTGTGTATATCATATTATTATATTATCATCATCATTATTGTTATTATTATCATTACTATTAATTATTATTCCTCTTGGTTTGTATGTAACTGGACTTGTGTTAAAAACAGTGACATGGAAAATATCAAATGTTTGAAAAAAAACGCGTAAAAAACATACCCAAACTTATCTACCTCATTGTTTTTTTTAATTATTATATTTACTAGAACTACCACTACTCTTGTTATCATCACGATTATCAATTTATGAAAACTAGGAAGGCTTCAGAACGTATTTAGTTTCCGCCCTTTTTGGCTATTAATGTAAGGAAGAACGTGCTGTGTTGATATTGTAATGAGAGTAAGAATTTGGAGATTTCATTTCTTTTCTTTGATGAATTTCTGCCCTACTGTCATTGCTACAAATCTTGTGGTCAAGTTAGCCGGAGCCGTTTACTCAGGGGATTTCTTTCCATGTATGTATTTATATATATATACATATTATATTTATATATATATATATATGCATACATGTATATTGTATCGTATTGTGTTGTACCGAAACTTACCTCTCTTCGACTATGTATGTAGTGGTAATATAATAATGCTAAAATAAATCTCAGAGTTTTTAATGAATGAAAGTACGAAATATTGTCTTAGTGTATTTATTTATCACTTATTTGTACAAGGCGTAAAAATCATGGCTTGTTAAACATCGAACCAGCAGTTTAGGCAAAATCACCAACAGTGGACTTTGCAGATCTGCTTTTTCTTGTATCTTCTTGTTAAATAAAATAGAAATATACAGGAGTAGCGACAGCGACAATGAAAGAGAAAGTAAAAGTATGAATATCTGGCTATACATTAAAATTTCCTATCGATCTTTTTTAGATTTGGCTTTAGCGTCTTTGGTAGGTTTAGAAGATTTAGGCGTGGATTGCTTTGATCTACAAATTAGTCTCTTCACTAGAAGATTCCAGAGTAGAAGCTTGAGTATCCAGACGAATGTCAAGAGGACAGCGGCCATGAATCCAATAACATCTAATGAGTGGTATTGGAAAATGTTAAGGTCCCGGGCAGGAGATTGTAAATGACGGGCTCCCTTGTGTCTGTCAGATGTCAATCATGACATTTTAGTTTTCATTACTGCAAAAGTTTCAGTTCTCAAAAATAAACATACCGAAGGACATATTCAGTCCAGAACACGGCTCTCTCCAAGGCTGTCTCTTGTTGATCTCTGAAGATGGCTGACAGGTCCTTGGATTTTTTAGCAAATCTGTAATTAGGTTAACATGACAAGGGATTTTAATACATTAAAATGTTCTTATATTTGATGCTTGAGAAATTATAAAAATTCAAATAGGATTTCTTACCGAGGTTCCTCCAAAACTCTACGAAGGGCCGACTCCAGCTTTTCCTCGGTAATGTCTATGATTTCTAACGAAAGACAAAAGCCGGAATTCTCAGCTTGCTTCATATTTAAGTCCTGGTCACTGCAAACCAAATCACAAGCTACAATGTTTTAATCCTTAAGTATTTTTCATCCCTAATTAAATAAATATCAACTTACGCAAAAATTGGAAATCCAACCAAAGGGACTCCATGGTAAACTGCTTCCTGAGTGCTCAGTAAGCCCCCATGAGTGATAAAGAGTTTGATATTTTTATGACCTGGATGAAATTAGTACTATTAGATCATAAAGACTGACAATTCAAACCTCAAGTAAGATTAGCGTGACTCACCTAATATATCTTGCTGCGGAAGCCACTGACTAATCTTGACATTTGGTGGCAAGTCAGGCATAATATCCGTTTCCCATTTCCATATAACTCGTTGCTTCAATCTCGAAAAGACATTGAGGAAGACTTTCCTGGTGGCCTCCGGCATTTGCTTGGCCTTTACTATTGACCCTAAGCTAAACAGAATGAACCCGTGCTCTGCCCCAGATAGAAACTCATCCAGGTCCTTAATTAGCAATTAAACACCGATTCATTAACTACGATTTAGAAGTAGATGAATAACAGGAAATCAAATGTCTTACCTTAGGTACAGGCTTGGCCGGTCTGCAATGCATTCCCCCAACCTTAAAATAAAACCGGAGGCATGAAATATAAATCAATGCCCACAAGTTTTAATAAACCCAAATAGAATTATAAATACCACATGCACACATACCTCAACAACACTTGGAAGCAAAGGCCTTGGATATGTCATGGACAAATGAGAGTTCATTAAAATCATACTAATATTTCTATCAATTTCTGCAATCGATGGAGTGTCTTGGCCCAAATACTCTCTGTATACCTTTTCTGCAGAAGCGGGGTTGGTAAAAAAGTAGTGAGTCACTTCGTTAGCCAGCATATTCAAAACCCTTTCGAAAAAGGTCATCCGGTCAGTGAAGATGAAAAACGGAGAGGGTACGAAACTGGATGGCAAGTAATTTCCAACCTTCTGCGTAATCCCAGTTGGGGCTGGCAATGTTGTTACCAGAATTAATGAACTTTTGAAATGAGCCACCAGCCCCTGGGCACATTCATTCACAATGCCGTTCATAAAGACGAGGTCAAAGGTCCCATGCTTCATCAAGTTCTGGACATCTGGGTTCTCGTACATTCCACGGCAAACCGATTCCAGGTGGGTGCCATTGAAATTGACAAGGAAGCTTCCTTTCCTCCTTATTTCAAAGGCATCATCCATGTTTTTATAAACAACTTCTAGTGGCACAGGGACGATTTCCACAACTTTCGGATTCTTGCTCGACAGTATGGTGGAAATGACTGTAATCTCATGACCTCTTGAAGCCAATGCCTCAATCAAGGGGTCAAACACATTCTTATGGGATTTGGATGCTATGGGAAGGAGAAACAAGACTTTGGAGGTGCTGGCAGCATTTAAAAATAACACGGAGATGATAGTCAGTATAAGTAACTTCATTTTAACTGAGAAATATTCCCGGACACTTGTTTTTTAAAGATGATGGAAACTTTGACAAAGACTGAAAATTTTGGGTTCAAGTCTATAGCTTTTATATCAAAGAAGTGGCAAACAGAAGTAGAATTGCTTATGGGGTGGCACGTGCTTACCTGAGGTTATATCAAGTCGTAAAAAAAGGATCTTGTGATATCATTCATGTGATCCTGAACCCTTGTGATGCATTGTTTGTATTTATCGTTTTCCCATTGTTTTATTAAATTATTAAACATATATTTGCATCCATGGATTGATAAGTCAACGGAGGCTTCGTACTCTCAATCAGCGAGTTTTTTTGGAGATTAAACCTTTCTGATTACCTGCTTTACCTTTCCCACGGAGTTTGCGACAGGTTAGGACAATGGCGTATTTGATTATGATTGAAAGGCATGTGATGGAGAGTAGTATGAAGGCTACCACATCAATGGAGTGATATTGGAAAAAATTGAGACTGCGGGCAGAAGATCTTAGATGTGTCGCACCTTTATGCCTAATTACATACTCGATCCAGTAAATGGCAGACTCCAGCGGAGTTCTTGGTTGATCCCTCCATAAGGTGGATAACTCATTTGCACGTTGAGCAAATCTACATATATTTTAAAAATATGTCGCTGTTAAAAGTTGTCATTAAAAAGTTTTGAATTTAAAAAAACCACTTCATCGTAATGATTATAAAAATAAAATGGAAAGCACTACAAAAATTATATGTGAATAGTTTACCTAGGATTCTCTAGAATCTCCTTGATCTTTAATTCTAATAACTCCTCTGTCATATCTAGAATTTCGAGGGTTAGAGAAAATCCTGCCTTTTCTGCTTGCTTTGCGTTCAAATCTTGGTCAGCAAACAAAGGAATTCCTATTAAATTGTAAAAAGACCATTAGTAAATAAAATAAGTACTCTATCAAAAAATGTATTTTTTTTAAATAATGAAACCTATTAGAGGCACTCCATGGTAAATCGTTTCTTGGATACTTAATAGACCACCGTGGGTTATGAAAAGTCGGATGTTCTTATGACCTATTAATTTTTTCAATTTAATTCAATTCCATCGTAACAGAACAGTTTCTTTAGTGGACATATAAAGTCTACCTAAAATATCCTGCTGAGGAAGCCATTTGCTAAGCTTAACGTTTTTCGGTAAGTCGGGCATCGTCTCCGTCTCCCATTTCCATATAACTCTTTGCTTAAGCCTTGCAAATACATTGACGAATATCTTTCTGTATGCTTCCGGCATGTCCTTGGCTTGCACGATGGACCCCAGACTGAAAAATATGCATCCATCATCCCCAGCTCCTGATAAAAATTCTTCAAGGTCCTAAATTAAAAATACAATCTCCTACATGTTTATTAATCGGTTCGATCGACAGAAGGGATTTTTGGGAAAAGCCAACCTTTGGTAAGGGCTGAGCAGGTCTTGTATGCATCCCTCCAACTTCCACCACATCCGGTAGCAAAGGCCTCGGGTAGGTTAGTGTGAAATGGCTATTCATGAGGACCATGCTTACATTTGCGTTGATGTCATTAATATCCGCAGTAGAGTTCAAGCTGTCTTGGAATATTTTCTCAAACTTTGGAAGGAAAAAAAAGTATCCGAAAGCGTCCAAAAAAAGATTAAAACTCAAGTTGACAGTTCTTTCCCAAAAGGTCATTCGATCCGAGAACTCTTGGAAAGAGGAAGGTACGAAACTCGGGGGCATCCGATTTCCCAAAGGCTCTAAAACGAATGACGGGGCAACCATGGTCGACATGTAGATGTAAGGGGCCTTGAAATGAGGCAGCATTCCCAGCATACAATAATTCAGTAGAATGTCCACAATGACCAGGTCAAACTTATCGTTCTTCAACATATCTTGAACTTCGGGGTTGGCATAAACGACTCTGCAAGCATTGTCCATGTACTCCGTACTCACGTTCAGCATGGCTCCGAATTTACCTTGACTTCTCACTTCAAACTGGTTCTGCATTTCTTTAAAGATTTCAGGGATGCTGATGGCAGCGATTTGCTTCACGTTTGAAGGCATTCCGGTGGAGGTGACAGGGGAAAGGTTGACAATGTCATGACCTCTCTCTCCTAAAGCCCTTATCATGGGCTCAAACACATTTACGTGGCTTTTGCTTGATATGGGGAGCAAAAAGAGGATCTTAGAGGAGTAGACACTTGGGCTCCAGAAAAATAAAGACAGGGTTAAAAACCCGAATGGTACGGACAACTTCATCTTTGAGGATGTTTATAATCTGTTTAATTTAGTAAACTAAACTTTATTCGATTTATTCTTTAAGTGTGTATGCATAACTGAACGTCACAATTCACTCCTGTTAATACTAAAATAGTTACATGCAGACTGAAATCAGCAGGATTGTAATTTTCCGCAATCAACCAAAGTGTGCGGGATGATTGGTTGAGATTAAATTTCCATGTTAAATTAATACCTGTCCCACTTGAACATTTAATTTTCTGTGTTATGCTGGAGTGTTTGATATAAAGATATTGAACATACATTTGGTATGTGATTCAACTTTAAATTGAAATGTTTTAGGTAGGAATATATTATAAAAAATACAGATGCTCTGTATAAATCTTATTTTATTACCTTTGTTAAACTGCATAAACTAAATCTATTCAATTTACTAAAAATAGGACTCTTTAAATCAGCATCTCACGGTTTTAGTTCGAAGCAATTTGTTTTAATGCATGGTAAATTAACTCTACTTAATTTAATGAAATGTCGAGTTAGATATAATTAACTTAGGTGAATAAAGGATTAAAAAAGATCTGAAGATCGACGGGTAGGATTTCCAGAGCTGTCTTTGGAAGCATCTCCACCACCTGCCTCTTGTGCAGCAAGAATCAAGGCTTCAAACTCGTCACTTATATCCGCTTCAGCTGTCGGCAATGATGGCTCCTCTCGCTTCAGTTTCCCAACAACTCTTGCCTGAAATTCCAAGAACTCCATGTACTCTTTGTTAAGTCGATCCTCTTGTTCGATTTCTTCTTCGTCTTGCTGCTCTTGAGTTTTCTAGAAGAAGTCAAAAACAAAGACAATAGCATTGATTGCGGATGATTCGTTTACCAATATCAAAGATATAGCTTGGAGTACTTAGTATACTAACGTACCACTACTCTTGCTTCTTTCCAACCGTTATTAACGGCTTGAATTTTTTCCATCCGTGTTTCTTCTTCCGTGACCCAAGCGTTCATACGTATGTCCTCTCGGTTCATGAGTTCGGTCATCACCCCGTCTTCATGGGGAAGTGGTCTGGCATAGAATCGAGGTAGAACCAGCACATAAAGAAACCCTTCAGAGTCACTTACAGCGAGGAATTGTTTCTTTGAATATGATGCTGCCACTTTAGGAAGTGAAATGCCTGTTTACAAAAAATTATTGTAAATTGTCAGCACGGGAAATTCTGGATTCGTTTTCATATACTCTTGCCTGTTATTCGGACATTCGTGACCTGTTGACTCATCACAGGGCCGTTGCTTCGATCAAGCAAGTCCCAAACAGCAATGGATCCTTCTCTTGAACCGACGTAGAATACGGCAGGGCGTGAGTTAGACCTGTAACAAAGTTAAACCGGTATTATGGTATTTTAATAAGTGATTTCGTAGGAATTATGATTGAAAAATTCTTACCATGTTCCACTCCAATAGAAAAGATCTGAGCCACAGCATTGAAGAATTGGATACTAGTTCATGAATCAAATACATAAACATGAAGTTGAGAAAATATTTCAATTGATTAATCGGGAAGGTTTATAAGAAATCCAGGTAAATTATTACCGCACTCCGCTCCTTCCAAATTGTTATCGTTCCGCCACCAACAACTAGCAAAAGTTCATTATAAAAAGGGCTCCGCGATATCGAAGTTATAGCCCCGTCATGGTATGTCTGCATGTACATGTTCTGGCATACTTTCAAGAGTAAAGTAAAGGTAAAGGATAAAAGTTCAATAAATAATTAAATACATACATATAATAGCATAATAATTTAAGTTTACAATATCTAAACATACCCTTGCTTCCCGTATCAGGGTTGATTGAACCGTCCTTATTACGGAGCCTGGGAATGGAAATAGTAAACTTATAAATAAAACTGTAAAGATTTCTACCGTTTTATTGGCAATTTTTATTCTTCATTTAAATTACCAATCAATCAATCCAATCTGCCCAGTCTCCGTTCCCTGTACAAGAAAGTAACAATTTTGTATTGTGCTCCATTAGTTTTCGTGCAAAGACGGCTATGGCAAATAAAACTCACCATAAATAAAGAGGTCTGCGAATTCGAAAGTGGGGTCAGCATGCCCAGCTTCTTGTTGGCTCCATATGCTCCTTCATCAGTTGGGTCATCCATACCAGTGACGACCGTAGCGGTAACACCCATACCAGAATCTTGCTTTTTCGGGTCTTGTTTGCTCGTCGTTTTAAACTTCAACTTACTCTTGCTGGCCGTCGATGATTCCTTATCTACCATAGATTCTTGTGAATCTATTTGAGTTGGATCGACGTTTATTGTGTCACCTGAAAGAAATTAAAGTTTAATTAAATTATGAGCTACTGGAAAAAAATTAATTATTAAATATATTTATAATATTTGGTAAAAAAAAATACCCGGTTTCGTTTCACTAAGGGACATCAGCGTTGAATACATTGTGCCATTAGTTCCATCATCAAGGGTGTACTACAATTTAAATTTGCATTCAAAATTAGTGACAGATAATTACCTCATAAGTTTTCGAATACGGTACCTTCAAAGTAAACTTCCACTGGTTATTGTCTAAATGAGCCCAAGGATTAGCTTTGATGATATTAGCGTTAGCCAGTTCGGCCACTTCAAAATCATCCAATCCCAGCTTTTGAAGGCGGATGTCCCAAAGTCTTAGAGTCCCATCTCCGGCTATGCTAAAGAATTGGACACTATGACCCCCTAATGAATTCTCATACATTGTTCCATTCTTTCCGAGCTGTTAAAGTTAATTCAGTAAGTGAATTGTTATTTTAAAACGGGGAATTTTTCTGCTAAGCTTGCAAACCTCAACATGTGGAGGAAGCCATGCAGTAGATGTAACCACTTTTTTATGACTTTGGTCCAAGTTGGATAAGCCAGCAGTAGGTATCAACGGGCATGCATACTTTTCTGCAGAATCTTTCAATTTTTCCAGAAATGAAGGTCTTTTCGATTTTGCAGTCAGACTACTTTTCTTTCTTCTATCCTGAGTCCTTGCTCGAAGCTCATAATACGATCTTCCTAAGTCCCACAAAGCTACTTGTCCATTGGCACACCCCCCACACACTAGATGAGGATCCGACGGATTTATCATGAAGGAGAAGACATCACTCGGAGCATCCAACATAATCTGAATCAGATTCATATGAATTTACCCTGTCAGTTTAATTACTTCACTAATTATCTCATCTTCTATTACCTGAGGGTGAGATGAATCTCTTAGATCCCAAAACAACACAAAATTAGGTTCCATCAAGTTTTTAGAATGGCTTTCGATACGCTTGTCGAAGGTTACATCTTCCCCCAGAGCCATTACCACAATGTCTAAGAGATTTTTTTAAACTTGTAAATAGGATGATTAACAATATTTGCTTATTTAAATAATGAGTTAACTCGGATACTACCCACCTTCTAAGGCTGGGTGAAATGTCATCCAAGTGACAGTTCGTCCTTTAGAATGCCGGAAATCGCTGTAAGTTTGATACTCTTGAAGCAATAACGATTCCGTACTGAATTCCATTTCATGACCTCGCTTCGCTTTAAGATTTTTATAGTCATCAAACAGCAAGTCTACCATCTCATTCTGTTGTAGAACTTTCTCCAATCTCGGTGTAGACTGTAATTAATTATGAATGGCTCATTAAAGGTCTGGTATTACTAAAAGTTATTCTAATTCAAAAAAACACTTTATAATTCGGGACTTACAGCTCGGAAAAATGTGGCCATGTTCTTGGACTTCATAATGCAGTCAGCGTTCTCATCTAAAAGACTCTGAACCGATTGCTGTGTCATTTTGTTTCTCTTGAATGAGAGTCCTGTCTGAGTTGCGGATGCTACCGTTGGTGCCATAACTTGGATAGCCCGGTCCGTTTCTAACGTTTGAATGGATGGGTACAGTGAAGGGCTTTCAGACTCAAAAGACGAATGCATATTTGGATCGTCTGCAGGAGAATCTTGAAATTCACAGTCTCCTCCAAAAAATTTGCGGAGCCGATTTACTTGTACAGTGATCTATTTAAAATATAAAACAGTTTCGAATCTTATTTAATACTATTTAGAATTAAAGTTTCGAAATCTTACCAAAGGACGACTTTCATAGACTTTTTCTTCATCAACTTCTAACTCGCTTCCAAAACCACGCCATTTTCTTGGAGCTATCGAAGCCATCTCATTCCAATGTTCCTCTTCCTTTTTCTTTAAGTCGATGAAAACAGTTTTCTTTTTCGGAGGATGTAACACTCTGTTTCTCGCGTCCATCGTTAGGCATAGGTAGTAGGTGTGACCCGTTTGCTTGGCAGAATCTATTCCCAATAACATGGAAAGGTCAGGATAGTACTGAAATAAACAAGATTAACAGTCATCCATAATATTTCTTGTAATGTTTTTAGTATTTAGTACTATCTTATTAAAACAAACCTTAATAGCCTCATAATGCGCGAAAAATTCCGACCCTTCCTCATAAGTGTACATATGGAGCTTTATTTTCTTCCAGTTTAGCCACGCAGTTTTCTTTGAGCTTTCATTAAGGTCCTCTAGTCCAAAGTATTCCTTCGTCTTGTCTGATAAAGTAATTCCAACAACTCCTTCTATATTCGCCAATGTGTCAACTACAAAAACAAGGTGTTATAAAGTTTTTATATAGATTTATTGATAACGATGGGATACTTATATAATTTTCCACTTGGCAATAATTATCATACCTTGCTGTTCTATTTCCCCGAAATCTCCCATAAACAGCGTCCTCATTTCCTCATCGTCCTCTTCAGCAGCCTGGAAACATAAAACATTTTCAGTAAAATCGTATCATGACGCTTTACGAGTTTTTAGTGTACAGTAAGACAGAAGACATACCTGCTGAATCATCAAATTTACGAGGTTATCGGGATCATCCAAGTCATCCTGAGGCATGATAGGCTCTTCCGGTTCTTGGTCATGAACATCTTCGATTTCTAAGCAACATAGAATAATTTTCACTGTCTTTCGAATGATAACATTTTAAGCCAACTATTATTCATACTACCTTCAACAGGTATTTCCTCTATAGATTCTTCCTCCCTAAAACCAATTTAAACTTTTAAAATCTCATTGAATATTTAATTTGACACATCTAGTAATTCATTACTCTTCTTCTTCTTCTTCTTCCGGCTCCTCCTCAGGCTCCACAACTACCTCGATGTGTTTATCTGGTTCCATTTCCATCAAGTCTTCCTCTGAAAAATTAATCGTTTTTTTGCATCATGTTTTTGTTTAGATCAGATTAATTTCATCAGCATACAAACTATTAAAACTCATCCAAGCAATTGGGCCACAGATCATGTGTGCAAAATTTCAAGTCAATTGGACTAGTTTGAAGAGAGTTATCGTGACGGCGGACAGACAGACAGACAGACGGACACTGACATGATCCTATAAGCCCTTGGAGTCGGGCTAAAAACTACTTTCCTAAGTTCTAAATACATTTTTTGTATAGATTTTAAATAACCCTAGTTTAATATTTAGCTTTGTATTGCTCTTTATATTTTGAAAACGCTCAAGTTTTTTCTCGCAATTACCTTCCATGAGTAAATCATACCACATAATATCCTTCTCTACCCTCTGACTCGGATTCAAAACCGAGTCGTGTTTATAGAGCAATGAAATCTCTTCTTCCTCCTCTTCTTCTTCTTCTTCTTCATCTTCGATCTATTCCGTGCAAATTAAACGCATTCATTCAATTAAGCAGAAAAAACAAAAAGCCGAAATGAGTTCACACGAACCATTCAATTCAATTCAAACTCATGCAAAGAACCTAATATTCAAATGCAATGTAAATTTGCAAACCTTCTTCCTCAGAGGCTTTTCTCTTTTCTTGAATACCAGAACCTCTTCTTCTTCTTCTTCATCCTCTAGTTCGGTAGCTGGAAGAATTCCATCATCTGGTATCTTTAAACCCAAGCCGTCTGGAATTTGTGCGAAGCATTAAGCAATTTCAATCTAGAGCCTGCATGAGTTCTATTAAGTCGATAAAATCCTACCCTCTTCCCCTTCTCTTCCCTCATCAGAACCAGCCTCACTCTCATCCTCCAAGTTTTGGGCAGCATCGTCAGCTATAGGAATAGATGCTTCAGATTCAGCTTCAATCTTCGGAACATCCGATTTGTTAACTTCAGGCGGCTCGTCCGACGTGGTTTTGTCAGAGGAAGACATGATTGAATATGCTAATAGAAGTGGTACTGCATGCAGCTAGTGAGTGAAAGTTGGTGGATTGGTTTTCGAATGAAATTGGACACAACCTTTAGATTTCAGAAGTATCTATGGTAATATTACGGTTTGGAACTAAAGGATAAGTTTATTGAATGATTCATAATTAAAAAGACAAATTCTGAACGATATCGGCTAATGCGTCTGTTTTCTTCGCAGACTTTTTCTTCGCTTTTCGCAACTTCTTCATGAGTGTTTTCTTAGTAGCAACTAATCCTAGCTTTTTTTGTGCATCTGGAGAAATTGCGGCCCCTGGATTTTTCTGCTTCTTGGCAATTCGTCTATTTCTGATTTCATTAGATCCTTGCGTGTCAACTGCAAAAGAAACGCTTTTTCTAGCTGCACTTCTCGTTATTCTTACACTGGGGGACGGGACCGCCAATTCAACTTCTTCTTCATCCGACATTTCAACATCATCCTCCTCTTCACTATCTCCCTCGGACTCATCATCGTCTCCCATTGTTTCGTCATTTGTCGAAACAAAATTATTCAATGTGAATGGTTCTGATAGAGTGGAAACGATTGCAGCGGAGGTTGAAGATGAATCAAGCTCTGGAGGCTCAGTAAAAAATCGTATCACTCCCCTAAAAATTATTACGAATGATATGTCATCACGATTTGCAACATTAAAATACCAAGCAACTCAGTATATCCTATTATTATCCTTACGTATGCCAATCTTGGACCAGCTTATTTTCTGCGGCCGCAGTATTTGGAATTCCGCCCTTTTTTAACTGTCCATATTTCTTGGCGATATTGCATAGAAAATCTTCAGAATCAGTGAAGTCTGGAATACGGTAATGAAGAAGCAGAGTTGTTTTAGGCACTCGGGCGATTATTTTCTCGATTGTAATCGATTCATTTCCTGTTTCCTTTGAAAAACATATTCCCGGCGAATCGATAAGTCGTAATTTTGAGTCCAACTGAATCACTTGACAAGTTCTATGAAGTATGAAGATTGGCATAAAACAGTTAAGTCTCGCAATTAAATTCAATTTCAGTACCTGGTCACTCCTGGCTTCGCTCCAATGTTACAGGCCTTCGATCGCTTAAGGGAGTTAATAAGAGAACTTTTCCCAACATTAGGCATTCCTACAACGCCAACAGTGATTCCTCCGGCACTACCTCTGGCCCAGGTCCCGAGAATACCCATCAAATCAGATACTCCAACACTCTTCTTCGTCTCAGTCCCTTTGGTAGTGCTGACATTCCCAACCGCTCCTAATCTGTCTTTCTGCTTCTGAGTGTTAGATTTGAATGGTATCACAACACAGTTCGCCCTTAATGATTAAGAACTCTAATTTATAACTTGCAATACTTTAATATTAACACTCCATCCTTTTGAAAATAGTAGTGACTTACGTTTGCTTAAGATATGCAATCCACTTCTGGAGATTTTCAGCAGGAATCAGATCACATTTGTTGAGTACCATCAGAAGCTTAGTATCCGTACGATTACGAACTGCTTCCTCTGCATCAGAACTACGGGTTCCCAGGGGATCTCTCGAGTCCAAAACTTGAATTACAACGTCCGAATCGTTGATGACCTGCAAAGAAGCAGAATTTATAAATACAATCTAAATTATTTGTTCTATTAAATTATACGAATGATTTCCCTCCACTCACCTGCTGAAATTCTCTATAAAAGGCCTTCAAACTCACATCCGGTTTGTTCTTCTGCCTTTCCTCTACCTTTTCAAAAGAGTATCCCCTATCTTGAGCTCTTTTCAACAAATCCTCGAAGCTACCACGGGGTTTGGTCTCAGATGATGCTGTCGTTGGATTTGGCACAGCCTTTGGTTTTTTAACAGCATCATGAGGACCTTTTGCAGCTAATCCTCTTCTTTCAGAAATCACTTGCTCCCTCTTCGCCTTCCTGTTTGCCAACACTTCTTCATGCCGTTCGAGCTTCTTCTGTATAATGTTCTCTTTCAAAGCGTTTGCTTCCGAAAGTATCTGTTCCTTGAATGGACAATCCCCTGGGACGATTATGAGTTTTCTACTCTTTTTACCCTTCATTTTCTGCTTGTCCTGTCTCCGCAGTTTCCTGTTGTGCTCTCGTACTTTTTTCTCGATCTTGAATCGCTTCCTTGTTGAAACCCTCTTGGATTTTTTATCTACGATTCAACGCAGGTTTTGAAGTTAGTAATTAGCATGACATCATTCATAATTCATTGATAATCTCTAAAAATCTCTTCGTAATTCTCTCTCATTAAAATAATAAATTTACTGCAATTACAAAACCGTCAACCACTTAACACTTTACAGTAAACAGATTTAGTAATTTTAGTATGATAACCAATAACCATATAGTACAAAATAAAAGTTAATTGCTGAAAAAGACTTACTTGAAAAATTGCCCGTCATTTTACTTTGATGAAGAGAACTTATAAATAGTTAAATTGACTTGGTAAAACCACAATTAGATAAATTTCAACAATTCCCAGAAAGCACGTGCAGCAGCCAAGTGAATATCAATCACACCACGAGAAGTTTTCAAATTTTCCGCACTGTCGTTAAGCGTGTCGCAGTTTATATACTCTCAAGTACTCTCAACTGAAAGAAGTAACTCAAAGTTACCTAACTGTTATTCGGTTATGAGTTTCATGAAAATTAATTTCGAAAAATGCAATGCCAATAACTATATTTTTATTTAAGAAATCATAAATCTTCATCAGGAACAGTGTGTTACTTTCTTTACTTGTGTTACTTTCTCTGCTCCACCCCTCTTGAAAATTTGCATGCATACGAAACGAACCCAACATAAGTTTTATGCATCGTAAAATCCTATCGGTTCATCCAAAAATTGAATCGCAAGTTTTTCAAATGTATCTTTCCGAGAATATAAATACATATATATGTAATTATGTATTGGATACTACGCCTGGATTTAGCCTTAGGGTACTCCTTCAAATCCTGGTCTTTCGCAAACTGGCTTATAGCCCATGGTTGTAGTAGCTATCACAGCCTACAAAATTGATAATTTTTTATCAGAGAATTATTTTTTGTATATAATTTTCGATCATTCATTACAAAAGCAGATATTAAATATCTAATATAAATATCTAATAATATTTACTTGAAAAATCCACGTAAGGTTGGAAACTGCTTCCCAAATCAATGACTGCTTACATTTCATTAATTCTTCTGAGATTGAATTGCTTTTGTAAACACTGCTATGCAGTACAGTCCAATCTAAGTCCATCTCTTCTGTGTCCTGAAAACATCACCACATAAATTTGAATTAAGAGATACCATTAAAACCAATATAGGGTTTCTCAATTTTTTTTCAGTAGCTAAGTGTACAAAATTAAAATCATACTTCCAATCTACAAATAAGTGTACCTTGAGAGCCAAGAAAAAATCTTGTCGATTATTTGGACAAGTAGAGATAACATGACTTCGAAATATGGTATCAGCAAGATTATCAAATTCCTTAAACTCCGTGCTTGACTGGAGAGATAAGCGTAGGCCTCTCTGCCACACGTCTCCATTCATTTGCTGAAAAAATACTCTTATGAGAACTCTGGAACATTAACCAAACATTAAGGATGCTACGAAGACTCACCCCATCAATTAAGAAATGTAAATGCATTCCAACTTTTGGGAGTAGAAGGGCATACGTATTGAGAATAGGATCCGACCCCTTTCCAACATAAGAAATAATTATCCTTCGCAAGTATTGATAATGTTCGAATATGGTCATGAGTTCACTGAGGCAGACAATCGGGGCCAATTCCTCAGTTCGGACACTAATAACAGGAACTGAGGATCCCGTGGCTATAGTTTCAGCCTTTTCTTGATTTAATTTTTCTGTGTCTATGAATACAACATCGGAAGCTGTTCCAAGGGTCCTATATGGTTCAAACGATGCTAATTAGTCTCCAGTCTCTTCAATACAATCATGTTTAAAGATGAAAAATCAGTGAAAGTGTACTTTCCAAAACTTTCCAAGTTGAAGCCATCATTAGATAGTTCCGAAGAGCTTAGAAAGGCCACTGATGCTCCAAGTCGAGTAGCAGCGTTACTTAGACTAATTCGACGAATCGGGTCATCAGATATCATGCATATACTCTTGCCATCACAGGTTTTCTCTTTGAGCTGCAAAATACAAACTTAATTTAATTACCTGTATAAACTTTTGTCATCACATTTATCTGTACTCCAAGACACGATAACGGTAACTCACATTTCTTTTCTTAAGATCTATTGCAGCCCATAAGACAGTTGTAATATCCCCGGTCGTTAGATTTGATAATGATACCAAGTCTCTTCCCTTTAGATCACTGCATGGACAAAGTTCATGCCATAATCATAATTAATCATCATAATTTTATACCAGGCAAATGTCATGGACTTTTAATAAAAGGGACTTACCTTGCAGCGAGAGATACTCCTCCTGCTTTTTGAGCCTGAACAAATGAAGAGTTGAAACATCTTCGGGCTAAAATGTTCATGTATTTCATTTCAGTATTTTAGAATTTCAAGCTATTTTTCCTGTATTACATAAACAAAATTAATTTCAATTATAATTACTCCAAGTTTTAAAATATCAATTCTCAGCATAGGCATTCATCCGTTTTCATGCAAACACGTTCATTAAAGCTGTTTATTAGTTTATTCACATAATTCTCAAAAGCAATCCGTGCTGGTTTATTTATAAGCTATTTTAAAAGGATCAACCCAAAATGAAGTGTTAAGGCTACGTATGCAAAAATCAGGTTTTGCAATAGAGCTTGACATGTATTCGCATAAGACTATATCTGACAGGTAAATCAATAAAATCGTATCTCAATTAATTGGCATCATTTTCGTTATCAACAACAGAATACTTTTGAGTTCCACCTGTTGTCATTTTGATAAGAAAATAATCATCTAATCAATAATGAAATGACAATGGCAGAATAATAGCCCAATCATCACCAAGAAGCATACGATTACAAAATTCCAAATGGTTCCGTAATCGCCATTTTCATTACCGAAAGTTATTCCTTTCCCAAGTTTCTAGGCTTGAGATCCACAACCGTTGACGAAAGTAGTTTTAAATCCTCATTAAAAAATAATCCAAACTAACAGCTTGGAGATGAGAAATTTAATAATTCTTCTAATTGGTATAGCCAGCTTGGTGGCTATCGTAGAGTGTCGTAAGTTGATTTACCATCTAGGCAGTCCAACATTATAATTAATTACACATTTTTTTCAAACTCTTCGTCTCTTACCTTACCATAGAATAATTTAGATTGTAATCCATAATAAATTTATATCCAGGTGACCGCACCTTCAAGCCGGATGTTAGAGCTCCAGTTAGAGTTTTAAAACAAAAGTTAGATGCTGCCAAGGATTTCAACATAGTTTTGGTTATCCAAGCTCTCATTACTGGACTCGCTACTTGCCTGCCTCCTGCGACTTTGTTGCCCCTTCAAACCCTTGCCACGGATCCTAATTCGCTGAAAAATATTATCCCAATGACCTTGGGCGAAGACATCGCCAATTATATGGCCACTCCCGATTTTGCAGAAATACACTATCACCTATGGAATGACACTGAGTGGAATGATGTAAGACAGCTTAATTATCAGTTTACCATCTAGAAATGATCATTTAATGTTTTTCAATTTGTAATCTTTAGGTAATCACATTTTTACATGATGCCGGATGGAATGAAAACTATGAAGTGGGCTCTCTATCAATTTACGGCTATTTTCAACAAATTTACGACCTTTTCAAGTGTCCCCTTAAAGTCCCGACCGGGCCTCCTGCTACCAAATCTGTACAAATGCATCCTCAAATTAGATTGAAAAATCAAGGCTCCCTCAAACCACTCATTGACCTATTGCAACTTCCACCTACATGCAACCTCTGGGATATCTTGCAGATGCTACTTGAATCCAATTTACTTCAGGAAGTGGATCTCCTATCTTACATCGTACGCGAAATAAGCTCAGACGCTTCGGTCCACCTACTATTGGCAACTATTTCTGAACCTGCTAAAGGCATTTCCTTCAGAGCGACGAGAACAATGTTTCCCGTCAAGAAATTGATTACACATTGGAACAGCCAGTTTAAGAAAAATGAGATTGTCCAGACCATCTTTCAATTCCTGGCAGAACTCACGGGCATAAATTTCGGAGCCTTGGACATCAACGTTGTGGACAACTTAGTGAGTATTCTTGAGTTCCTCGTATGGCAAACACCTTTCCCTGTACCTACTTAACCTTATAAATGGATAAATACTTGATTTTGAGTTTTAATTAAATAATAATAATCGGAAAGTTTTTCATTGCAATTCATTTAACCCTTTCATACAACAAGAAGTATTATTATTAGCTTGCGAGGGATTACAGAAAAATTGATTAGAAATCGAATATATGTGTGAATGGTCCATTAGTCTCCATAGTCAGTATCTGCCTTGCACCGTAAACTCCAGACTGAACTTTCCCCTCTCCCTGAGATTGAACAGAGTCCTTGACTTTCTCCACAAAATTTTCAAATACACTCTCCCCTAAGGCTTTGGACACTAGGCCATGATACTGCACACTTTTCCCTTTAATTTTGCCCCCAAGGGTAGCCTGAGGAATGACCAGGACATCCATTTCACATTGGAGAACAGAATCCCTGCTTGACCCTTCTGGTTGTGGCTCACATAATTTGACCTGGAGAACCGACTTAACTGTCAAGGGAAATATGATTTTTTTCAGAAGGTATTCGAATCAGAATTATCCTGTAAGTATTGTACGAGCATAACTCACCGATATTATCAAGATGCTCAATGGTAGCGCCTTGGAGAAAGCAGACGAAGACGACCATTCCATTTCGAATCGACACAGGGGGGTCAGCAGTGTCGAAGCGTAGGTTCGCACTTGTACATTGTTGGATCACTACTCGGCACACCTTCTCCTTACTTTCTCCGCTCATATTGTCATTGGGGGCGTTATCTAAATAATCAAAACTAAGCAGTAGTTCCAGTCTAACTATTTTATATTCATTTATTCCAACCCGGTGTGACCACTGTGACCTCCTTTTGCTTGACTATCAAATAAGGTATCGTAGCCAGGAGTTTTATTAAAAACACTGTATGCAACACTACTATACTGTCTAAATGGTTGTATCGCAATACAAATAAAGTCTAAACAAACAAACAATATATCCTTTATCAATTGATAGCTGCTTTAGTTAACATACGGAAAACCGAATAACAAAATGTATCATTTGGGGTTAAATTTCCTAATTTTCACAAACCACGCGACTTGGCCGATGGGATGATCCCGCTATTTGAGTTGCCTTGAGATACTGTCGTTCGATAAACATCAAAACCGAGGTTTTCCAACTTGTTCTGGATGACCCTAAGGCTAAGTCCCTCTTCGGAAAAAGATTTTGTAAGAATTTCACACTCAGGGGGGATGATCTTCGGCATTTTAAAGTGATTTAACAACCAAGGGTGCAAAGTTAGGAAATTGAATTGATTTCAAAATGTCGAATTGGTTGCGGTTTCGACTTTCGAGTTGGGTTAAAACTTCAAAACAGTACAACAATCATCCTCTACAAACTGCCAAAGCCAAACCATTACTAAATAATACTAAATAACAATGATAGAAATTCATACCTGCTATGCCTTCCACTTTTCTAATTAGATCAGAACTGTATCGGCTTATAGGGGTTTGATTACTGCAGAAATAGACAATTAACTGGAATACTCTATTGGACTTCACAGATTTTATTTTACTCTTCAGAATATCATAAGTGTAAGCTCAGAAACCGCCTTCACTGAACATGTTTTGGTGCCATTGAAAAACTCGTAGATACGTTGAAACAATCACTGAGTCTTTCTTGAGAGTTTGAGTAGAAAATAATAAGATTTCCATCGTTTTTCAGATGGTGATAGATGTCATATTTATGAAGGTATGTAAATTTTTCTATTTTTCATGATTGGGTAAAGAATTTTAAGTTTAATCGAATTTATTATATTGATTTTCCAGAGGCATTAGGTCTTGACACAGGAGTCCCATAGTCAGTGAAAATAAATGACGGATGAGAGACAGTTTATATGGATAATCATAATCATTTTCAGTGACTGATTTAACGAAATAATTTTTTGAATTCATCCAATACCAGATGCACTGGAGTTTCCATCTTTTTTTTTACACAGATCACGTAATTGTCAAACACCGTTAAACGACGTTTCGAGCTGACAATTAAATTTTTTGCATTTCGCATTTCGCTAAAACTTCAAAGTATTTAAGTATTTCGATTACAAACCTTATAGAAAGAACCATTCGGCAATGGCTAATAATTTACAGCCCAATTTCCTATTTACCATCTCTTCCAAAAAGCGAATTACACAGACGTCTCGAACAGGCGAACTTCCGGAACAAAAAACTTTACTTCCTCATTACAGAGAGAACCTCAACTCTGCAAATATTTCCTCTCCGAATAAAAGGGGATATTTAAAAGCAGAGATTCCTCTTCAGATAATATGCCAGGATTTCCAGCTTCTAATCTCCCATTTGAATTAATAAATATTTCAAATTGCAATCCTCATTCTTGAACTACAGATATACATTTCAATCTAGGAAGTGAGCCTCAAAGATTTCAAACACATGTACAAATATTCCATTCGGTAATTTAGAAACAAGGAGCAGCCAAAATTAAATGAGCTACACGAGCCTAAATCCAATATCCTTCACCCAGTCGTATCTCTCTCTCTAATGCTAATTCGGTACATTTTTTTTTAGTTTTTTTCTAATAGTAACTTAGCAAAGATTTTTATCTCGACTAAATTCAGAAATCATCTCATTCCCAAACCCCCGAAACTTTAGCAAGTAGAAATCAAGCTGTGAAAAGTCGAGTCATGTAGATACGATAACCATATGTAAGATTTCCTTAGCTATTTAACTATCAAGGAATAAGGGAGACTCTACTAACAACTAATGAAATGCGAGCCCCATGGCCCATTGCTTGACTAACTTATGTCTCTTGATTAACCTTTATGAAGGGGCGTTATCGTAGGAATAGCTATTTATGTAGACTCTTGAATCTCATCTGTGACAGGGAAAGTTGTCCTTCTCGATTGGGAAGGGATGACTCGAGTCAAGAGTTGCAAGTTGGAAAAAACTTATTAAAAGCTCGAAATTACACACTGCCTTGGACTGCTAACTAAGCTCCTTTGCTAGATTATTATACCCCCACTCCACAAGCTAAAGATTTCCTAGTCCCTGTGACATTTGAACCCGAGTTAATTTGCAAAGCAGTTACATAAAAGAGAAAATATGAGTCGGATTAACGAGACTTGCATTCCATATCGTATAAATGTATGCCTTGGGAGTGAGGAGTTAGATTTGGTCAGTTCTTATGGATTTGTTGGGCAGAGAAAGTGGAGGGTAGTGGTCATACCATGGGATTAGTTTCTGGCCTGCCATAACATAACTTTACTTGGGGTATCTAACACCCAATCTGCTGAGATCTTTATTGCCAAGACTTGTTCTGAGCAGATTTGATACTTTGAGAGAAATACTTTCCCTCTATCTTATCTCACAGCGATCCTTTGCTGACCTTATACAACGCTCCGAAGTCCAAGCCTTGCCGGTTGATTGATGCAAGACACACTAAAAATAAGTCCGGTCCGACTGTTCTCGGGGATAAAACGCAGGAAGGGTTCTTCTTTAAAAGTGTCCATGTGTACATATCCCATACATATCTTGAGACTACTCTGAAATGCATATTCGAATATTTGTATAAGGACTCAAAAGCATTGTATCTGTTTTTCATTTCTCCAGGAATGTTGTGCTGAAGACTGTTGACTATGGCATGACTAGAGTTAATAAAGGTCCCTTCCAAATATACTTCCTTCTTCTTTCTACTTCCTCCGGGTAATGTTGACTCTTCACTACAGCTACCCATGGCAATGGCGTGTCCATAGGGAGTGTCTAAAAATATAGAATACATACATCCAAACAAAAGGCCAGTAGTTCATAAGCTCAAATTGGGTGGAATCTAACGAGGTGAATAAAAATCGTCTCGTCTCTTGCCCTCATAATACAATTTTTTATTCTTACGTCTCAATCTTGGAGATGTTTGAGGGGATGTGGATTTACAACTCTTTTCTCCTGGCTCACCAAATATTGCATTGCATAACCACCACCATCACCACCACCATCACCACCACCAGGATTGAATCTATAAGAAATTGCACAGTCAATGAGTGACAGTAAAGGACTAGGCACAAAGGAGTCTAGTCAAGCTAAAATAAGGCACTTCAACTTCATCCTTATTCATACAAGGGTCCCAGTTCTATTCGGGTTTACTACCCCACGAGGTCAAACCTTTGGGAAGAAAGTCTGAGATCTCTCCTATCATCGCACTTACAAATGTGGATAGAACATGGGAAACTATCAGAGTTCCCATTCTTTATGAATCTCTAGATCTACATCTATCTTTTATTTATTTCTAAGTAAGTGGGTCCATTTCTCCAGCCTAACTTTCTTTATGAGAAAAGCGGTGGAATAACTCCGAAGAAGCGTATAAATACATATGTACATACATATACAACCCAACACTCTAGAGATCAATGGTTAAGTCATCTCAAATGCTTCTAAGAAGGCTGGAGCTTCTATACTTATTTAGAGATCTATCAGACCGGGTACAGTAGGTCGGCTTGCCTATGTAGCCCTAAGGATCTTATATTGCAAATCCCAGTGTCAAAACTAAGTTGATGTAGGTCCGCATTTTCTTTGCAAAGGGTAGTCTGTATTTTTGTGGCTAAAAGGAGAGTTGAATGAGTTGACCAAGAATCGGATTTTTAGAAAAGAAAAGTTTTGATTTGGAAATAGGAGGAATCTTTTCGAATAAACCTAGCAAGGGGTTGTAGGTGGTGTTCTGAAAAATCATATCTCGGATCTGATCAACTATTCCAGCTGAATCATTTTACTCGGATTAGCAACAAGACACAGAGGCTTTCTTTCCCTTGTGGAAAATCCTTTTTGTAAGGTATATTTTATAGCATGTTTGTAAGACACGGATAGGAAGCAGTTCCTTACCTTTTAGTTGAGCCATCCTTGTTGGATATTACCCGTGAGAGTAGCAGCTCCATTTCATAGACGAGGAGAGAGCATCTTTAGCTTCTTGTGTATCGTTCGAGTTGAACTCAGTCGTGCACTGGCACCCAGACTTGCTTGATTCTTGTGCAAAAAGTGGGAGAGATGAGATCCGTGCGAGATCTTGTCTAATTGAAACTATTAACTGAAATTTACAAGTGATCAGATAGGGAAGTGAATTTTTTAAATTTAGATTAAACTTTTGAAATTCATCATTTGTAAATTTACAATCAGTATTGATTATCGATACCACTAACTGTTCACAAAATTTTCGTATCATAGGATGATGCAGACGATTCTCAATATTCTCAAGGGGAAAGGGAAATATTTATAATGGAACTTCTAGCGGTTGAGCTGTGCCTCCACATGTCATTAGTTAAAGTCACCAGAGTGTAGGACCCCCACCGATAACTCCTAACACCGCATTAATTCCAAAGACAGCGAATGGAATCCGAGAAAACAAATTTCCACAGCATCTCAGAAAAGGGTACTCGAGGGTTTTAGGTGTGAACCTTGTAAAATGTATGTTTCAAATACATTTAGTTGGATCGTACCCACATCGTTGTGAATGAATCTGGAAGGCTTAGGTGAATACTCGTAATTCCGGTGTGGTGTAACCCCAACCGGGAAGCCCAGTCTGGTTCGAGCACGGCGTCTACCAAGTTGGGTTTCGCGTGACTTTTTCCTTGAATACAGTTCCTACTACTTGTCCCTTCTACTTCCTTCAGACATCCCTAAAAATACCAAGACTCCCTTTCTCCCCAAAAAAAGTTTACTTTCTCCCCAGACTTTTTCTTATAATTGTATAGTAACTAGTAAAGAATAGTCAAACTAGATTTCCGTTTCTCTGCATCTTCATGGGGTAACGAGCATATAGAAAAATATCTCTAGTGTCAGTAGCATGTAGGATTTGAGGAAGCTCAAGATGTCAGGTTCGATTGTACGAAAGCTTTTATCAAAATCCAGTGATTGACTTGGACAGATTTCCCGTGCTGTTTTCATGGAATTTAGCAAATTCCAAGTCTTTTCACATCCCCAAAATATGTTGAGAAAATCCGAGTAGTTGCTATTAGATTTAGAGGATAGTGTTAGAGAGCAGAGAGGGAGTTTAATAGGAATTCATAAAAAATAAAAGGGATGATTATGCATTCAAAGCTCCGACGAAGGCACACATGGCCTTTTGAATTATTCGAATTCCTATGCGAGACAACAGAGAGCCAAATCCAGAGTGACAATCATCCAATAGAAAGTAACGGGTTCCCTGCTAACACCCAAACTAATACCGAGACTAATGGCACTTGTATTAATGACGATCGTGATCATGTCATCCTGGACCCGTATTACCATCAACATCAACATCAGCACGTCGAAGACTACGAGGAACCAAATGATACGAGTCATCTTCTGTCGAGGACGGGAGATCTCCCCTCCGATTCCCTCTCAACACCAAAGAAAACAAATGGCCCAGACGTTTGCACGTGTAAAAGTTCAAATAATAAAATCGGGTTATTGGATGCGACGACAGTCCTCTGTGCCTCGGTTCTTGCTAATAGCAATAATATTACAACTACTCCAGCAGCTCCTTCTTCCCGATTTGAGACTGGTGGTGAGGGTGGCAGGGGTACTTTTGATGATGGGAGAATTCAAGAGGCTTTTACAATTGGAGACAAGACTGACAATAATTGCAATCATCCCAAATTGTCCAGGGAGGAGGGAGAGAGAAAAATTCCAGGTTTGCTCATTGCGATTCTTTCAATTAAATTTAATAACCTGACCTCATTTCTACGCGGAGCTCATTTACACATCATCATGACATAGGCCACATAATCCTGTAGCTTCTGGGGTGACCTATGACCTATGAGTATTTCCGTGTGTTCCCCGAGTTTTACAGAGTCATTCTGCATTAAATAGCCCTTAAAATAAACTGCCCTTAGGGGTTATGGGGTAAAAGCTGGAGAGGAGGAGAGAGCCTATTGCCGTGGTCAAATAATTCTTGGGAATATTTTATTACTTTCCAAATTTGCGTTCTTCTCCAACTCTCTTGACGTCCATAGGCATACTGTATAGAGATGCGTTGGGCTATACAGTTGCGGTGAGGGAAGTGGGTTGTAGGGATAAAGAAAAATTGAGATAGGGAAGTGTAGAATTTTTATATGCATAATACATTTTTTTGCAAACAAAATCCTAGGGAAATCAAGGAAGAGAGAACTATTTCTAGGATTCCATGTCATCCATAGATTTGCTAGACTGTGTACGTAGAGAGGTAGGTTCGTTCTGGTCCGAATGAAATCAAATAAAATGAAATGCAAAAAGTTTGGCCACAAAATTTTCGGAACTTGTTGTTTCAGAAGTGGGAATTTTTATAGGAAGAAACTTTGAAACAACTCCCCATGAAATAAACAGAGAGAGTTCCATATAGATATAGTAGATCCTGTGTCTGCCATGTACAGGAGGAAGTAGGAGCACATGCACATGAAAGCTTTATGATACAGATATCAACTGATGGAATACAGACATGCACAAATGGTGAGATTCCACCACTGCTTCTCTGTAGACGAAGGGTTTTATGCGTAAGTCATTTTAAATCCAAACACAACACAAGTTCCGTACTTATTAATGCAATACAAGCCACGGAAGGACAAGCTCGTACCATCAACTCGATATGTTAAACCAAGTCGGCCATGAAGTTCATAAACTGTTTGTGTCCTCCGGTACACACAAATACCAACTGGCAATAATCCTTTTTCCACCAACAGTCCTCCAATCATGTGAGCCATCAAAGTCCCTAGGATTCGGGTAGTAGGGAGAGTCCGGAAGGCCTGCTTTGCTTTTACGAGGAATTAATTGCCCCTGTCCTACCCGAGATACTGAGGACATTTACAAATATTATGTCCCAGAGTGATTAAACGAAAATTACCTTAAAGTCTTATAAGCTCTACCCGAGATGTTTAGATGATTTTTTTTGTCTCTTGCAGAGTAGGAGAATTTTTTTCAGAAAAGTAACTTTTCTATTTATATACTATGGAGATGACTGTTGCAGGCTTGCAGGCATCAGGCTTACTTTTGATTTAATCAGATGGGCAAGGGCATGACATTTTTCAGACCTTGAAATGTCTTCCAGAGATCCTTCCCTAGCTTATCTATGAACTAAAGACTATGAATCCTTTATATAAAACAGGGTCAGGTGGATTCCAACCAATTCAAGACAAGTTTAGCTTCCTCACCAAGAAAAGCCGTGACTCCCGCAAGAGAAAGCAGAAGGAGAGAGCCCTTTCGAAATCGACATCCTCCGCATCGTCTTCAGTGGTGGTGGTCCAGCACAAGGACTACTGTCCCCATGCCAAGCTCCAAGACGGCAAGAGCATAAGCCCGGCTCGAAAAAGTGACTCGAGCAACACGAGTGTATTTGTAAATAAAAATAGCAGTGACCGGGAGGCTTGTTTTACGAGCACAAGTAGCAATAACAACAGCCCCTGTCACAGCCAGCACAGTAGCAGTCATCACAGTGCGAGTGTCTCGGTAAGCCAGTGTCCGAGCAGTCAACTCCCGAGTGTTACTAATAAAAGTTCAGGAGTCAAGGGGAGTGTGACTTGTGCAAACATAATAAATTGTAACAGCTATCATGAGACGGAAGGTAAGATCCCGAGTGCAAATGGGACGGCGACGGGAGCTCTGTCCCTTCAAGTTAACATGGCAAATGGAGAGGTTAAGAAAACGATAACACTTTGGCAAAATTACTACCCTGAGGGCCAGTGGGGATGGATCGTCGTCTTTTGTGCTTTAATTGTTCAAGCTATCAATCATGGAATCCAACTCGGATTCTCAGCTTTCCTCGTCTCTGTTGATCGAAGATTCCATGTGGGGGAACCTGCTCTTCTAGGTTTGTTTTTGAATTAATAATGATCGTGATTATGTACGCTGCTAATAAAACTAAGATTAGGACCGTCTGGATTCTTGAGAGGTTTATGAGATTGGTTAAGCTCTTAATTTAGGTTTTTTTTCAGTCAAATCTATTGTCTAAACAAGTCATTTTTAATCATTGGGTTAACTTGGGCTGATGGAGCTGGGATAATGAGCTCTTGCTGGGATTAAACCAGTCAGGATGGGATAATTATTTACTTTACACGGGGTAGTGTGTTGATTCTTGCATGTTTGGTTTGGCAAGTCATGGGAAAACATGCAATGATCCCCAGGGGCTCTTGATATGAGAAGTGTGTGGTTTTGGGAGGTTTAGAGTAGATTAGATGGCTCTGAATAGTCTGAATAATATTCATGTTCGGTCATCGTTCAGTGCTATAATGTGATGTTATTATGGGTCAGGTTCTTGGGTGATTAATTGGCCTATCAGACTCCGTGTCCCTAATGGTCCGGTTCGGGTGTGAATTAATTGCAAAAGCCATTTAACACTGAGTGTGTTTATTTGCATTAACTCATTATTCTATCATACTTTGTGTTAAACAAGCTCAATGAATCTATAAGGTACCGGTTTGGATCTTCGGCTCTTTGGTATGTAAATGATTTCTGAATATCTAATTGAAAAGAGTTCAAATCTTTTTCAGAGTGTCTCTTTTAAAATTTCCTTTGGAGTATTTTTAAAAGATTTTACACTAAAGAGCTCTCAGAAGGAGTGAATATCTACTTGATAAGTATTTAAGTGTTTAAATACCCTCTTGCTCCAATATAAACATTTCTAAATTCATTCTTGATGAACAACGAGTCCGATAGACTCTAAAGATAAGAAAATCCCAGTCTGAATGGGTGGTTCAAGAATTTTGTAGATTTGAATTGGGAATCTTGAAATAACAAAGTCCGCATGGATGACTATTCATGAACTATTTACATCCCTCTCTCCACCCTAAGATTTTCCAGAAATAACTGAATAATCCTAACCTAGACTGAATTAACGATTAGTGAGGCTAGACTTGGTGTCAAATCCTCCTTCCATCACTGTAGAATTTACATGCATTGAAAATTGAAACACAGACAACATCACCATTCCATGGAATACAAGACAAGATTCACGACCCACCTACACATGAAAGGTTAATCCTTATTAAATTCAGATTTGTCAAACCAATCATGTAACATAAATTAATGAGTTGGCAGATTTACAAGGTAAGATATAGGAGATTCACAAGGCAAGCACCAGAGATATTGGTTAGATATAATATTATTAAGTAGGGCAGCTACGTTATGTAGATGTTCGTGTGTCCGTCCGTCTGTCCAGAGTCCAGACTTTCGAATCAGTCAATTTTTCGATATATTTTTTCAGACAAATTTTATATGGTTTTAAGTGTTACTGTGGCATTATTAAACTCATGTATAACCTTTTCATTACATCAAGTATTGTTAAAGAAGAACACAACAGGTAACAGGCGTATTTTGAATATTCTATTTAAATTGCATGGACGCAGCAGAACTCGATTCAATCTTGAATATTCTAAACCCAAAATCGATGATTGAAAATCGAAGTGACCTGCCTTACCTGCACCTTGTAAATTGTTAGATGTGTTTTGAACGGTTTATCTCTACCTCTTGAGCACCACTCACTAAATACCACTGAAGATAGACTCTGTCCAAAATCCAAGACCCTTTCAATCTCTCAACATTTCCTTAAGCTCTGATATCTCTCCCCCTTGTACTATGAGACGACGTGCTAAACCATCAGTGGAATCCAGCAATCATCCTTTTTAATAAGATGGCTTCAGTCCGAGTTGGTGAGGAAGGACGATGCAGACCGTTTCTGGTTATTGCTATTAGTCTATTAAAAAAAGTCCATGGGAGGAAGAGAGAGAAAAGTTGATGTTAAACTGTTAAAGTGGTCTGGTCTAGCTTTTGCTTTTACCATGTCAGCCCAGTTCGAGGACATAAAATACAAAAAGTCCTTTGACGGGAGACAGGTCACAATTTCTTGTATGTCATTACACTGAGGATTTTGGATTGCATTTGATGTTCCCATTGCTTTTACTACTTACTAGTCCCTTCGTCTTTTTTTTTATATTGTCTAGGACTACTGCATACACACATCTCATTGTGTACTACATGCGTGTAAAGAGGGAGAGTTTGCATAAAATTAAATTCAACAGCATTCATTCTACTTGAGTTGACTTCTTCGTTTTTTTACGTCTGATTTGTGACAAGTCTGAAGTTCACGAGAATTCTCATCCAATTTCCATCTATAATTTGTGAAATTTATAAGTTTAAATGTGTTCAAAGAAACGGCATTTAAAACAAACCGACGGCAAGATGTTCTTGTTTAAACAGCTAAAAAAAATCATTCTTAAGGATACGAAGAAGTAAGTTGGTACTTGTACTCGTATCAGATGTTATTTTGGAACTTTAGAGATGTAGAATTAGTATGGAAGCTTGTAACTGGTAGTATTATTTGTTTCTTAAATGCCCACTAAGACTTGTAGGAAAAGTTTAGATAGGAACAAGTGGGATACAAAAGTAATTCAGATGGCCATTATTTTATCACTGTATATTATTACCATTTGTAATATCTTGGGACTTCATAAAGAAGATAAGTTTCCAGAATAGCATACCATATTGCAGAGTCAGTTCCATTTCAGCTTGTTTTCCTTTGGGTGCCAAGGAATAGTCGGATTGTGAAAAGTATTTCGAGTTTGTAAACACTCACATGTATTAAAAAGCATGTAAACAATTTAAAGATGCATTCCATGTATTTTTAAAAAACTTTCATTCATACATCTCTAAAAATGTTTATGATACTTGTAAGAAGATGCCCACATCTGTTTAGCTGATCACGGTTGGTTCATTTTGTGGAAAAAAACTTGCTGAGGAAAGCTCTTTAAACTCTTGACGAATCGTAAAGTTGGAAAAGCTGCCATTTGGAACCTTATTATAAATCATATGGATATTTTAAATCGAATTTGATTTTTAAGAGCTTCTAGTTACTACTACATTTTGGTAATAATGTTCCAAGTCTTAAAATCCCATGTTCCCATATACTTTCTCAATAATTGAAAAATACTATAAATGTTTGACTCTTTTAATATTTATTTTTAATACCGAAAGAAAAAAATCATAAAGCTCGTTACAGTATTTCCAGCTCATAGATTGCCCAAATCGGAAGATGCTGATAAGATTATTCCAAGCCAAACTCTGTCTCGTTGAAAGAGTGGAGAGTATTTATGAGGAAATTATTGATACTCCAGAGGGGGCTGTAACCAAGTGGCCTAAAGTTAGTTTGACTCGGCCGGGTCATCCTGTGGGAGGAAATGTAGAAATATTGCCAATAAATCTAGAGAAAGTCACAAGAAGCTGTATATGATCTCCCATTAATCCTTCCTTCCACTTTTTTTACCCAAAAATAATTTATTATCCCCAACAGCCCTTCTCTTACACACTTAGACCAACTTCTCCCCAAAGTCAGAGGCAATATCATTATTATCCTTACAAATATTCTAGGATCACTGATAAGCCACACAAGTCTCTTGGAATAATACATATAATAACATGTAGACAATGATATAGATATTTATCCCCTATCAAACGGTATCTAAGCTTTCCTAACGGAGAGTCATCCATCCCGAATTTTGGGACATTTTGAATTCCACCCTTGTCCTTCTAATGATTTATTACGGTAAAGATTCACTCAGGACTTGATTAGATATAATCAGCATGTTATTATCCCATGATATATTATCATAATCAGTCTCATTCTATTCCAGCTTGATAGCTACATGCACACACACCAGACCAACTATGGAAATCCTTGGTTCAGGATCTCTTAGAATTAATACCATGCATAGCAAGTCTCGGGGGGCTAATCTTCAGAAGCGGTTTTCATTTTCGTCCTCTTCCATCAAACTCAAGTGGACATGGTTTGTACATTTGCCAATTCAAAGGAGAAAAATTTGCAAAAATTCTTGCATGGAAAATCGCTCTGTACTCTGGATTTTTGTTATCCCTAAAAATGTAGGGGAAGCTTTTTGGTATCACATGAAATATCACACCACCCTCCTCTCTCTGAAGCTTGCAAAAATGGAGTCAATCAGTTTGCCATTTTTTGATTTATAAAGGTACTAACACCCGCTCTACTAGGTAGTAAATTATTGGAAAAGCAATTTGAGCTGGAATAGGTGCTGAAGTAGCTTTCTTTCCCCCCGATGCGACAGGATTGAAGGGCCGGGGATGTTATCTATAGAAATCTCATTTCCGCCAAAGCCAGATCCTTTTCAGATCTTGAATCTCGAGTTGAACCCAAAAAGTAACACTATCGCCCAAAACTGAGACTCTATTCTCAAACCCTAATGTCATTTTAAGACTACACATTTCATATTTCAAATGACTCACCCATCCTCCTACGATTTACAGATCCTTTAGTCTAATATTCCAACTCATTTGAGCCTGGAGAAGCTACTAGGTTGATGATCCCACAAAAGCTAAATGCAAGACATACTTAATAAATGTTGCATTCGATTTGGCTCTTCAAATGAGCTGTAAAATGCTTATTTTTCTCAACTTTTGGTTAGGCCAGAGATGAGACCTCCAACGTCTCCAATGACTCGAATCCAAATCTCCAACGGGGTGATATGGCCTGTGTGGAATGCCAAAGTGAATGTTATTATTTGTTCCCTAGTTCGTAAAAAGATGCCTGGGTTGATAGGTGATCATCCCGTATGTGAGGAGCAAGTGCCAGATCACCTGTGTATTTATGGCATTGTCGTTTGACAAGGATCCCATTATTACGCTATATATCATTAAGACTATTGTCAAGTCCCACACAGCCAGGTTTATCTTGATGAACTCTCATGTCATGCTCCATTTGATAAACTCAAGTGCATCTCGGGAAAAATAAAGAAACTGCCACGGCTTTCCTGTGGTTATGGTCCATGGCTCTCTGGTATCATAATATTATATCTCTGCATGGATTTATGGATGAGCTATCAACCGTGAAGGTACAAAATTGACCATGATGATGCTCTCAGCTTATGAACCAAGGAGTTAGGGTATTAAATTAATCCTACACTTTTTTTTATTCTTGGTCGGATCATATCGTAAATACATAAGTTATATGTGTTCGTGAATGTCAATCATGTTTTCATATGGATACAAGTAGACGGCTAATATGTAGTTGTATTACTTTGGCTGTATAATGATCCATGGTATACAGTCGTAAAGATGTTGATCACGAGATTCATGACATATTTCAAACCTCTTCTACGCCTTTCAGATCCTTAAATATCCAATCCTCAGGGTGTTTCCAAGGGATTTGGGATTTGTGTAGGCACCAAGATAAGCTATTTGAAAATATTTAGCATACGGTTTGTAGCAGGTTGAGCAGGTGTAGTTAATTGTATTTGTTTTGTTCTGGCCAATTACTAAGGTAATAAATGCGAGTGGTACTACTTGAAGATGATGACGGGAAGAAAAGCGTTAGTTTAATAAATGAGATTTGAAGACAACTTGTGATTTACAGCTGTCAAAAAAGCGAGTCGAAAATAAGAGAAGGTTCTGACAGTCAGGAGACTCAGACTCACTTGACAAGCCGAGATTGAGCCGATCATTAATTTACAACTTTGTCATATGTGTGTGATTGCATTTGAAGATATCGAAGCTGATGGGCTTGAAAGAGATTTTTTTTCTGGGAATTTGAAGATGTACTGACTTTAAGGATTAAACGGGGAATTGACTGGTACAGAAGGCTATTGTCTTTATTCAAGTTGCAGAAGAAAATTAAGAGCCGTAATATACTATAGTACATTGCATTTGAATAAATATGTAAAGGATATACCTAGAATTTAATATGCCATCATAATAAAGATCTCAAACTTTAAATGCTTCTGTTCCATGTCGTGTATCTCTCTGTGATACTATGAAACCTGGGGCCTGGAGTGATATGTGTCCGTCGGCAAATGGTGATTTAAATTTTTTTTGCTTCATTTTAACAAATGAGAATTACGGATGTGTTTCCTTATTTGGGAGCAAAGGCTTAATGAGAGGGATGGCCTTGTAGGGATAAATCTTACAAGTTTTTCTTACAACTTACAAGCATGATGAGGAGCTGAGGGTGATGAGTATCGAACAGGTTGATTCCTCTCGTGTTTTGAGGATGAAGTGCATTATGGTGATTTCATCGACTACAGTCAACACATCCGTATGTGCGGGGTTTTAGTTCTTTATGGAAGTTTGCATTCAATTTATTTATCTCAGTACGAAATTTACGTAGTAGTATTAGTTATGGTTTGATGATTTCTTCCAAACGGTTGGCATTTATCCTTAAGCTATCATTATTGAACCGTGGTAGAAGGTAATTGGAACAATAAAATATTTTACGGAGGTATTTGACAAACTTAAACTCAGAATAGTCAAGCTCTTTGCATAACATAAAGCTAAGCTCATTTCGAGTTTGAAAATTCTTGGAATTTCATTCGTAAAAGGGTTTTAAAAAACCCGAGCTCTTTCCTACCATTCAATTCCCATCCCTTAAATGGATGAATCTCGGCTGTGTCAAAGACCACATTCTGAATAACTTCATTGAGTGAAAAAACCTTCTCCTAGATAGATTCTAGAGGATTTATGGATCTTGAGGGAAAGTCAAGAGCTACTACCAAACTATACACAGAAGAATACATATGAGGAATATAAAAGGGAAGTAAAAGCTAAAGAGAACCTGGGTAATCCACCGTGAACAATCAGAACTTGTGACTTGTGAGATTGGGAGTTAACTTGGATTTCTTGCCTCAAAGAGCTTGCACTACTTATATGTCTATTACATATTTGAAACGACAATACTGTGCTGTGACCCTATCGTTCATGATAAAGGATGCCAGTGTGGATTAAATTTACTAAGTATATATAGTAGGATGCATATTTCAGATCCCAAGTACTCAAGTACTACGGCAAGGTACTAAATGAACTTTATGACACTGTTGTTCTTTCCCGTCCAAGTTTGTCAAACAGATAAACCGGTGCGATAAACTCGGGCCAATACTTTCAGCTTGACAAACCAATACAATTGATAGCTCCTTTTAGGACCACCTCCGACCTGGAGGCTTCTGAGGCCTCGTTTAGAATTGTACTGGAGCAATTAGCTTTATTAACTTTTGATCTATGGTGAAAGTTGAGGTTTTTCGAACGGGAGAATTGTGAGTTTCGGCAAGTTTTTTGAGCTCGAGCTTATCTACCTACCTTGAGATTATATATGAGGGGGGAGTAGGTGTTGAAGGTAGAAAAGTGTGAGTTATGAACAAGACTGAGGACACTGCAAGGTAATAATTTAATAAGAAAATTTTCTAAGAAAGTCGAAAGAATATCTTAAGAGCCAAGTTTCTTTGGGGAGTTTGACTCGTTTTGGTCTTTAGTAGTCGAGACTCGAGAGGTTGGACATTTTTTTGAGATTCTTATGTTTCACACAATGACTCAAAGCTGTAAGTTATTCTTCATACTACTCCTTACTTGAGGATATCATTGTAGGGTGTAACTTGCTATTCTAAGGCCTCCAAGCTGTGAAGCACTGCCGTATAAACAAGTTGTGTGATGCAAGTGTCTATAAAGAGATATTTATAGAGTTTCGTAGATTCTAAACATTGATGGATGACACAATTTTTCCCCGAGGAAGGTTGCTCTTTGCACATTATAAGCGGAAAGCTAAGCGGTCTTTTATTATCTAAAACGAGGTTCGGCAGGTCTCATAAATGTAGACATTAGGATTGCAGCACGAGTACAGAGTTTTTGAATCAAGGGATATTAAGATGACAGTAATACTGGATACATTACGGGTGGAGTTAGGCAGTATTAAAGATGACGAGTACTGTCAACTGTCATAAGCAATCAATGACAATACTGAAACACTCTACCAGTAACGGATTTGAAAAAAAGGAACGCCTATTATAGGCGCTTCAGTCAGGCCCTGTTTTGGGGGTCAGGGGCGATAAAACTTCCATTCCTTGTTGAGCACTTGGTTTTTCGCCTATGACGTTGACGTGAAATTATGTTTTATGTAAAATAATTAAGATGTTCTCTTATTCAAAGAATTAAAGTAATGGAAAAGTTCTAAATTTATGATTTGCGTGCCATAAATATATTCCAATTGTTATTGTAATAAAACCAATTGTATAGATGTAATTAATTAAGTATAAAAAATGATTGGAAATAAATTCGAACAATGTCAGTGAATCCAATCATGTGAAACCCGAAGTGACAGGGAGCGAGAAGAATAGACGAAGGTAGACATTAGGGACACGAAACGTCTCTCGTCATATCATAATAGCATAATCGTATCAAGCCATTCCTTTTTGTTCGTTCACGGGACAAAGTCATCACGCCCTACTTAACATTCCACAAGGATGATACACTTGTGTATTACCCGCTTATCTCCCCACTTTACAGTCCAACTGTTTATGATAGAAGAGGGGAAAGATATGGAAGATAGCTCCCATTTCCGTCACTCCTCAATCGATGAAATCCCTCACAACTGTCATCACAACCGACACATAAAAATTCCTCTCAAGGCTTGGCCGCATTCGACTTCCAAAGCTTTGGAGACAAAAAAATACATAGGGGGATTGTCATTCGACTTGTGACCTTTGTGGTGAGGCAGAGACAAGAGATCAATTCATGTACAAGTAATAGGAATCTTGTTGGGGAATGGGGAAATCTCAGACTTACCTGAACTCAAATCCAATCCTGATGACCAGGGTTAGAAACAGAAAGTGTTAAGCTGTGAATAACTGAGCGAGCGGTTTAGCTTCTTACGTCTGGGTAGTCTGTTTACATACACAACCTTTCTGTTCTCCCGAGATTTGTAGAGAGGAAATGTTTTTACACGTTGGATATTTTATACAAAACCCGAATGAAGCCAAAACATGTCAAGATGGGTAATGAATTAGCTAGGTTTTTTTTATTGGTTTCTAAAATCGGAGTTCATGTCAAATCGGCTCGAGTCTGCAGATAGATTCGGTAATAATACTTTTGTAGTTAATCGTTTTTTAAAAACTTTTGCATTGCATGATGTCAACTTTTTGAATTTTTAGCAGCGTAAATAAATGTAAATTTAATTTATAACTTATTACGGTTGACGGTGATATCTGTACCAAAATTTTGTTCACTAATACATTTTGAATATTAAATAATATTTAGGCCCTTGGAAAAAGTGTAAATTTTAATGTCGAAAACCCCAGGCACTTGCAGAGAATTGTCTTGCTCGATGATCTTAATTTTTTTTAAGTCAGAGAAATTAAACTTAGCCGAAAATATCAGTGTGTCAGTGCCGAGTTTTGTGTCAGCTCCGATGTTTTTCAAAATTATGTTATGTCTATGTTAAACTTACCTTAGCGATGTCAAGGTCCTTATCGATGAACTGTTCACTTTTCATGAAATTTCAATGAATATCTTTAATTTTTCCTTCTTCAATTATAAAACGTCCAGTTTACCTTTTCCAGTCATCTTTATCTGTGTAATTAGATGCAATTTAATTATGTCACACTTCCAAATTTTACAAAATCAAGTCAGGTCTATCTAAAATTATAAACAATATATGGATTTACTAATCATTTTAGATTCGAATTTGAACTAACACAATTAATGCCGTGCATTTTTAGACAGACAATAATCGAATACTTTGAAATGTTTTCACAGAATAATCAGTCAACCAAAGTAGCCTTTATGTATTCCATAATTTTTGTGAAACTCGTACGTTGTATGCATATGCAATTGAGTCCAACAGACAGAGGGGCAATTATTCCAGATAGACTCAACAAGTTCCAAGCAAGTTTCGTATTTGAAATCTTGCCAAGCATTTCTGGCTACAGTACATTCACAAACTCCTACATTTACTATAATTATCTAAGAATGCCTAGACTCCTCGTAATTACTCGTTAGTGGATTTTGGATAATTGACGAAGTGAAAACGGATTAATCTAATTCATTCCAGTCATTGCGTTTTTGTAATGAGAGATTAATAGCAACAATTTAAATGAAACGGAAATTGTCAGCTCTAAAAAAACGAACTGAAATTTTTGCCCGGTATTTTATTACCTAGGCTTACTTCCCACTTAGAGTGGAACTGAATGTAGCTTTGGCCAACTATCAAATATGTTAGTGATCCATGTGTTGGTTTCTAATTTCTGGAACGGGCCAGTGTAGACTATGGGACGCTCGGTCAGATATTAACGTTCCTAACCTATGAGTTTAGACAAATTGGATCATAAAAGGACGTGCCAAAGTGCCAACTGCATCAAGCAATTTAATGATCATGGCACGGGCAATTGATTCCGGATTCGAGCATCAAAATGAATTATTGTTTTTGAAACAGCGACTTGCTCTAATGCACTACTGTGTACTAGTCCGATCGAGATCAACAGTTCACAGAAAAATAAAAAGTTTTAGGGTTAAGTTGCAGTACTTTGGAATGATAAATATTTATTGAGCTGCCTTATGAGAGTTTTTGACCTACGACAGATTGAATGAAATCAAAATCTTTATTCGTTTTGTAAATCACTTGTGTCAAGTCAAGTTATTGGACTTGTTGGTCTTATCCCAATTTTAAGACTCATGATACGCATCGGAAGTTTATGTTGATGCTTGTTATTCCAATATCGAGCAGAAAGTAGTCAAGTTCCAAGGCACACAGGATTCCAAAGAGGCTCATACAGCAAGTCTCAATGTTTATTTTTTATTTTACATAAACGGGAGATGAGACTGAGAAATCTGGATATTCTGAAGAGTCACTTTGACTCGAATCGAGTCTTTGAAGCTCACCAGCAAGAGATTGAGTCTTTCTTATTTGTTTCTTAGGACACGCAAGACTTCACAATTTCAATGACAAGTTTCGAGTAGTCTGCTTTGGAAAATTTCATAGATCAGTAGATGCTTTAGAATTTAATATGAACTAATAAAGGTAGCTAACTAATACGGGCTTGAGAAGATTGGAAATCTTACTGTACTTACTTCGGATACTTACTGTACTGCTTATTAATTCTGTGTGTATCATGCCCCCTTTGCCGAAAGGATACTTATATAGTTTTAATCTATTTATCTATTTAATGTTTTACTACGAAAAAATGCTGCACAGTAATAAATAGAATTTTATTTTGAGAGGGGCTGGCAATAAGAAACTTTTCCAATGGCGTATCTAGATTCTGTATTGCATTCTAACAATAAAGATGTAATAACATAAATGGATGCTTGTAGGCACAAATTTCGTTAATTTTTTTTTGTTATTTTAGTTTTGTGTTTAAATTTAAATTTTATTATCTTTTTTTAATGCTCTGATATTAAATTTTTTAGTATGAATATATAAATGATTCTATCATACAGATAAACAAACTTCTTGTACTTAGCCCCGGCCCTGTTGTGATATTTTGCACCACTGGATTGATTAGTTAGCGAAATAGCTCCTTTGCTCTTGCTCAAAGCTCATTCCGATTCGAATAATAAAATTTATCGACAACTATGGGAAATGCATCTTTAAGGTTGACATGAAAAGTTGAATCGACATTTATTTTTGTTCCAAGGAGTCACACGTGTTGACTCTTACTTTTTTTTCATGTAATAAGACCGTAGCGGAACAGTGCCAGACGGTGGCAGCATGTTAATGCCCCTTGTCAGTATTTGTTACCCGATTTTGGTGTTCTTGGAAAAGATTTCGTCTCTGTTTTAGTATCCGGGGATCATTTACCGTTTGCTTTTCTAGGTAAGCATCTCTATATCTAGTTAATAAGGATCATCATTAATAACTCATCTTAGAAATATCGATTCCCGAGAGCCATTAACTTGCAGTGCGATTTTTTTTAATCCAAAAAAACTTGATTGGTACTTTAAGGATGTGATGATAATTCTATAATTTGCCTAATTGGTTTGATTAATACAGAAATTAATATAAATCCAGCTTTAGATGTCTATAAAAATATTAATGCATAAACAATGGTACTGTTCAGGGTATATGAATCCCCTAATGAGCCACAACAATAGCCAGGATGCAAAAATTGAACCGACTAATATTATCTCTCGAGCTTCTGAAAACGCAAAATGTTTTAGCAACAACAAATCTCCTCCATATCTCTATTATCCATTGTCTCAAGAATGATTCGACATGTTGCAAGTCCATAAAATCCCAAAGGCCGAGAGTCATTCAGTAGTTGACCGATTACCATTGATTGCTAAGATGAGCATCAATTTTTTCCAAGTCGGAGAGATGGGCCTTCCTCTGTAAGAAGTGAGCGATGGCTGATGATTAGGATCTTGAATAAATCAAACTTGTCTTTTAAACATACTGGCGCACTCCATCGTCTCCATCCAACGATTTTTGTTACTCAGATCTACAATCTACATTCTACATAGCCCTTTGTATGCAAATCAAGCCTTACCGATTACATCAAAGGATTTCAGCATTTGCTTATAAGCTTTTGGAGCTGAGGTGATTTTCCTCCGACGTTCCATTCTAAATTCTTGAGTAAGTAGGGAAAACAATGAAACTGCACTCCATGTGTCAATTCTGACTTTACTTGCCTAAACTATGCAACTATGCTCGGTTATAGTTTTTAAACGCCCAGAATGCCATGCAATGTTGAGAAAATTATAAAACTACGTTGGCCGAAACCAGCTATAAAAGAGAGAATAGTTGATTTAAAATATTCAAATTTTTAAAATGCATTTCTTGACATTTTTCAGGTTTTCTTGGATCTACGTCGGTCGGAGTTTCCCTCTTCTTCTCACCAGTATGGGTGTCATTTTGCAAAACCAAAAGTACAAGATTAACGGGGGTTTTCGGAGGCTTGGTTGCCTCGCTGGGATGTCTTTTTACATCCTTTGCATCCCAGTTCCACCAACTTTTCTTCAGCTATGGGGCTTTCATGGGTTAGTGCATCGGGAATAATTAATGAATTTATGCATTTGTCCCAGAAACTGTAGGCAATAGTGCCATTCCATGTCCTCTGCTTAAACCTAAAACGATGCAACGACTTTTTTTTAAACCCCGAAAAAATAGGGATTGGGATTGGCCTGAGTCGAGATGCGTCTTCCCTAATGGTCGGCCAGTACTTTAAAAGGAAGAGAGAAATGGTTGAGATTATTGTTGTGGCTGCCTCAGGACTTGGCATTTCTTTCATGTCCGTTTCTATTCATACGGCCATTACGTAAGAATTCTAAAGTAGTATCAAGTCGGATTTATAAGATCCCTTTACTATCATCTTATGCGATTTTAAACTATAGATCGATTGGCTGGAGACTCGGTCTACAAGCTGTTACGGGGGCAACCCTTCTCACATTTTTCAGTTCAATTTTTTATCGTTCAGCTTCTTTGTACCATCCACAGCGAAGGGCTATTTTGCACTTGAAGAATCAAAAGAAGAAGGTAAAGGTGTGTGTAGTAGTTTGTGTCTTTAAAAAGGTTTCAAATTTTAACTAACCCCCCTCTGGATTATTTAAATGTCGGTTTTACATTTCAATTATTATTTGGACAGGTCAAGGATATTTCCAAGAGGGAAGAGAAGCCTCCGTTTCTGGATTTGAGTTGCCTGAAAAGCAAAACACTTCAAATCCTCTTACTTTCCAGTGCTTTCACCGCTTTTGGAATCAATAGTCCTTTATTTTACCTGGTAAGTCCAGTTTCGGATTTCAAAGAGATAAACTTGCGAAAAATTGCCCAAAATCCTCTGAGTAAATGACCTTATAACCATTATCTTGAGTGTCTACTAAGAACAATTTGGCAAGGACAAAAAATCCATAAAAGTTAGGTTAACGACGTGTTGAAACATTTGCATGCACTCTGTCTCCGTTATTAGTGTCTCAAAGTAAATACCAACTTCCGGTGAAACTGCACCGTCCTCATCACGAGAAATTCCCAGAGGAAATGAGCTCAGCCCTAATTACACACTACATTTCTCGTACTGACAACGCAGTAGGAAAAAATTTTTCACGTTCGCGTGGGTCTCAGTGTCTAAAGATGTTGAATGATTCGTCCAGTGTGGATTCCCATAGTATTATTCACATGTTTACAAAGCTCGTGTCGAATTACAGAGTTTGGAATGCGGGGAGGCGAAAGTAGACGAAACTTCCTTTGTCCTTCTTCATATTTACGTTGGGGCAGCGTGGGTCGTGGGCTGCTGCCTTTTTGGACTGATTGCCATACAGAAAAACCAAGAGTGTCGAGTTTCAAAGCAGTACCTGTGCCAGGTGGGGTTGAATTACTTGATTATTGAGTTACACCTAATGGCTTTCGTCTCTAAGCTTACAAGGACGTTTTTGATACTGTGGTGATTGATACCGTTCCCCTCTACTTTGGCGTTTTAGGTGGCAAGTGTGATATGTGGTATTTCAATAATAGCCCTTACAGCAGTCAAAGGGTACAGTGGACTCGTTGTCTTTTCCTGGGTCTATGGTTTCTCCCTTGGAGGCTACAATTACGCCCTCAAAGTTTACACTTATGAACGAGTCAGAGCCAGACACTTTGCCAGGGCTTGGTCTTACGTCCAATCTTCTCAAGCGATCCCTATTTTCCTGGGAACTCCTTTGATTGGTAAATCAAACAGAATTTTCAAATAAACAGTGAAAATGGGACTTTGGACTAATTTGAAGATTTTAAATTGATCCACAGGCTACATGAATGTGTATTTTGGAAGGAAGACTGGATATTACATTTCCGCCCTGGCTGTATTTATTGGATCGGCTTGCTTATTTCTAAGTGATGTTAGAAGACGTCGTCTATCTAGAAGAAAGGCTAACGGCAGTTCCATGAAGACGTACGTTCCAGTTTCCACAAAGATATCATTTTTACTATACAGTTAAACTTAAACCCTTTCTGAAATGGAAACTGTGATATCAGGTGCAGTACGTCAGAAGCCACCCAGTCACCGAAAATAAGAAGGCTGTCGTTTGCATTCCCTGTTGAGCCCATGTCTCCACACAATCTGTCCAAACATGATTCTGGAGATGGCCTAGGAAGTGTCATTGATCCGGGGTTGCTGTCAAAGGAATTGACTTGCATTTCAGAGGAAGGTTTAGCCGAGATGGATTTCCAGGTATGGACCACCTTCCAACTTGGTCGGCATATCATAAAAATATGTCACAAACTTGCAAAAAACTATTGTATTTGGTTTGATAAGTTTGAAGATCTCACAAATGTCAATGGTGTTTGGTTGCAGGACATCTACTTTGAAGACTGGGCAGAATACTTAGGTGGGGATTGTATTACCTCATGTAATAAGGTAGAAAACTGCCTTGCCTCAGAATACGACCCGGACTTTTCCTTACTTCTTGATAGAAGGGCAAGAAGGTGGTCTCGAAATAGTATACCATTCTCAGGGATGGGTGCCGCAGGACCGGGTGGTGGTATAGGAAACCTTTCTAGTCATTCAAATTTGCTACCGAGTACGATGGAACCAAGTTTTAGAGATGCGCTTAGAGTCCCACCGCCGGTGATACGGGAGATACCCGTGTTTCGAAATCATCCCTGGGGGGCTCGACCTCCACCTGGCCAGAGGGCCATTACAGTCATTGATGAAGCGTCAGTTTAAACCTGCTATTTTATTTCTGAATATTATATAAAGTGTGAATAATCGGATATCCGATTTAAATATAACTTTAATGTATTTAGATGATCTCTGTTTGTATTTTAATCTAGTACTTAAGAAATTATGTCCAAATTGGCCCAGTGTAATTTTTTATTGACTATATAAATTTTAAGCTGGAAAATTTATGCAAGGAAAGCATAACGATAGTAGTATTGATTTTATTTTTGGATTTTGCAAAGCTAACAAATTTTCACATTTTGAGATTAGATGGATTGTTGGTCTTGAGTCCATAGCAAAAATATCCATTTCCCTTGCCAGTTAACATTTGTGGACACAATTACGAAATTTCCTGGAGTGGCTGGAGGTGCAACTAAAAATATTGAGAGTATGGCCTCGTAGAATTTTGACCCTAAGTAATTTTACTCGCCGTGTCATTCACCTCAAGCAAAATATTACAGAAAGTTTACAGATTTTTCAGCTGTATCAACTGATTCTGATTCCAGTACCCATGCAGTCTACCTCTGATCAGTTCAAATCAGATCTAATTCAGTGTGTATATTTCCTACAATTAATTATCATCACGTCTAAGTTTTGGACAAGTGGTCATCATGAGAAGTCCAACAAGGGTTCCAACCCATACCCCTGGAGTCCTCTTTAAGTACAAGGAGGTAATATTGCTTATCCTCATAATAATTATCACGTTCATCTTCTTCGGTCAACGTCCTCCACCCATTTGTAAACCGGTTGCCTCTGAGTCTCTTGAAACTGTACGATTTGTCGAGAATAATCTTCACTCAATAGCTCAGGATGACCCTCGTCTTATCAAGTATGTTCGATATCGATATATGACACCTCCTTCCAAAGAAGAGTACAATCTGAAGAATCCAGATTCCTCATCACCCCACACTGATTTGATCAAGGAACTCTTCAAAAATAAGGTACTTGGTGTTCACTTCTTTTAATTATAATTATAGATACGTCAATATAATTCTGCTCCATTTGAATCGATTCTATTGGGTTTTATATAAATGTGAATTGTTTTTGACAGAGAAATGGTGTGTTTATTGAGTCTGGAGCTAACGACGGGGACGGACGTAGTTCGAACACTTTGAAACTGGAAAGGGAGCTTGGATGGACTGGGATATTGATTGAGTGTAATCCGACGGTAGTACCTTATTTGAAATCAACACACCGAAGGGCTTGGGTTGCCGGGGTCTGTCTGTCAACTGGGGCCAAAGCTGCAAAGGTCATTGATTCATGTTTCGATTCTAATAATTCTAAAATTAAATGTAGCCACGTTGGTTTTGTAACAATCGGATTTAATTTTGATCAACAGTTCAACTTTTCTAATCCTGTAAGCTGGACGTACAGTGGCCGGTTGGGGAAACCTTGGGACCTCCCGGTAAAGACGAATTGGACTTTCTTCGACGTGGAGAGCGTTCCACTATACACGATCGCTGCCGCAGTTCAACTCACCGATATTGATTTTTGGAGCTTGGATGTAGAAGGTTCTGAAATCAAGATACTTAAGAGTATCCCCTTTGATAAAATCAAGATAAAGGTAGAGATTCTTTTCTGAAGCCTGTGACTGATACGGTTTTTTTTAAATAGTTTTTTTAATTGAAAGCAAGAGGTTGATTTTAAGAGTTTCTTATGAATTTCAGGTGATTATATGCGAAATCTACTTTTTCAGCTCGGAGGAGCGCTTGGATTTGGATAACTTTATGAAGACAAAGGGTTTCATTGTGTATCCACACACGTTTACTATTGATAAGGTGTATGTGCATGAGTCGTTTGCAAAAGACATTGTCTCTGAGAAGAGCTGGATGAGCATTCTTGGTTGATAGTAATTTTAATAAACTTTCTATTTCATTTTCTGAACCATGCTTTGAGCTCCAAACTTTCAATCGACCAACTGTGCATGGAACTATTAAGATTTTCAGGCCAAATTATCCATTAAAAATTCATAAGGGTCAGCTTTCATTAAGCCAATCAAGATTCAGAGATTCCACTGAACTTTCTCCGATAACCTACTAGTCAAACGGCTCTGGAGAATTCTAGAGGGAAAGGACATCTTAAGTCAAACCCAAACCAGTACATTTTCTCCCTAGTAAAGCTTGCAATCTCGGCTCATAGGTAGAGTAATAGATATGCCTAACCCAACCTGACGAAGTTTTTGACATTGTATGCCTTTTTAAAACTTCAAGATGAACAGAGGTTTGAATGATTCAAGTTTATCTATAAGATTAAAGTAACATATTTTATCTAACAGCATATTTCTAATCAGTAAACTTCCTACACATAATATACTTTCAACTTATTTAAGAGCAGTGTTAGATTAATTAAAGATTTTGAGATCTGTAAATTGACGTTGAAATTTCCTATATGAAAAACATTCTCAAAATGTTATTTTAATAATTCCTATTGTACCCTCCAAAATGGTGTACCTGAACTAAATAGTTATATTTTGTAAATCTAAGTTATCAACCAACTCATATCTTTACATATTTAATTGCCAAAGTCTGTGTGGGAAATGACCGTCCTTCGTCACCTCATACATTTCCGACTCTTCTTTCTGGCAGACAAGGAAAGGGCTGGCATTATATTAGAACGCTTACAGTGTGCTAGAGTTGATAGATATGGACCAGATGTACGAAACATCTTAGCCCATACTTGTAAAAGTTATGTAGCCCTGTGTAGGAGTCTGTTGGTTCTTTGGAGATCATTAAGGCTTGCATTATGTTTGCTCCGTACCAATTTTAATGCACTTTTTATTACTTCAATAAATTTAATTCCCATTAAAATCCCGTAAAATGAGATCTTATGGTCACAAATCATCCCAATGAGCCATTATCAGGCAGGCATTGCTATCAAGTTTATATTCATTGTTATATTTCCGAGCTAAACTTCAGAAATTTCAAGCCTTGTCAACTAATTATACTCACTACTGACCTAAAAAAAGAGTCTATAGGTCAAAATCTATTCCATAGGACTTTGAATTAAGAGTTGATTTATTTTTTAATAATTTTGTCTCAAAACTCACACCGCATGGAATGTAAATGAGTATTTCAGAGTCAAAACACTTTCAGGAGCTTGGAAGATTCTATTAGCTTCCTTCTGATTGTTTTATCGAGTATCCAGTGTCTGTAGACAGTTGAGTAGGGCAGCCGGGGGATGGGAATGTATTTTTGGCTTCGTCCGCCTCTCCAACCGACATGATTAAATGAAATCAAAAGTTCATGCAACAATTTATGAGACAAATGGTGATTTATTCACTTTTATGCTCCATCTGCTACCGGGTCATTTTTCCAAGTCTTAAACCCTAGAGCTTCTGTGTACTGATCACCTCTAGTCTAAAATTACCGTTCGGCTCAGACGTATTTCAAATAACATTAGCCACAAGTTCATAACACATTCATCATTAGTCTCTCTTTCCATTTGGTCTATTTGCATCCTATTTGCATTCTCTATCCTTAGAATAGAGTTGAAATGAAATATACAAATCTCAAACTATTAAATTCTAAGCAAGGTAGCTTTAAACCGACCCCCACCACCACCACCGCCACCACCGCTATCACCTCATATAAACCCAGAGGAAACAATTATCGTAATTCGAGCTAAACTAAGCGGAAATAAGGATGAAACAAGCCATTAGAATTAGTTGAAAAGAGAAGAGGACATAATGTCTTGGTTATGCAGATCTTTAGTGCAAGAAGTAAGCACCTCAATCCATCCCACAGATTACTCGACCAGATACCCCCACCCCCACTCCCAGCACAATAAGCCCTTTCATACAAATCACTATACTTAATTTCCTCGCTCGTTAGCTTCGCCTCAAGATTTGGCAAGGATTTCCTCGGCTACTAAGTTGCCAAGCCCCAGAGCTAAATCTCGAAACCTTAATGCTTTCCCTACGAACTGTGTGTGAGTGTGTACTTAGCTTATGGCTGTCATTAATGAAAACAAGGATTTAACAAGGAATCTGAAGGAGCCGAAAATATTCAATGAATGGGTTCACCCGTCCCGGGTTGTCTTTGCTGTTAGAACAAAACCTCACAGACTTTTGTATAAAACAAACTAAGGCTGAGATTTTTCTTCGTCTTTTCCCCCTTCGCTTCTTCCCTCTGATGATGGCGATGGTTGGATGTAAGTAAGGATTTGGCAAGTTGATTTGACAACTCGTAAACAACAGAGATCACACAAATAAAAGGATCCCCGAGCTATAAACCCATGAAGAAGGGAAAACGGTACAAGTCAGCAAAAACAAAGTGAAAAGTTTCTTGAGAGAAAAAAAACCGAGGGAGTTTCTTGTGGAAGATTTTACTATTGGAAATACATAGTGAGAAGGTTACCTAATGAGTGTACCACATGTTGAATGTTGAATGCCATCGTAAAATTTCTGGTTGATTTTTCCATAAAATCCATGAGCTTTTTTTTACACTTAAGCACATTGACAATTTTGCACACACACATTTTCCAGGAAAAATCCCCTGGAGCCTTGTTAAGTAGAAAAAAAGTTGGAAAAGTGTGTAAAACTTTGAGCGTCAGAAATAGCCAGCCGGCTTCTTCAGCTTTAGAGGCTTTGCTGCGTATCTAAAACTTTCTTGACTCTTGTGTGTGTTAAAATTAGTAGGAGAAGATTTCTGTGAGAGATACACGCGATCTTTATTCTTGATAGCTCTGGGCTCTCAGAGGATCTTGTGTTGATGCAGATAGTTGATAGTAGAGTCATTTATCATGCACAGTTGTCTTGTGAGTCTATTGTCATTTGGTTTTAAAATTTTAAACCCCCCTGTTGTACACATATACCCTTTCAACCCTCCCACACAGTCATTCTTAATGCTCTTTTATTGTACGCACTGTCAACCTAAACAGTTTGGAGGAGTTTGCGAGTGAGATTATTAGATATAATTTGAGCGTGAAATGGCATGAAAGGTTATACTCATTATTCACGTCCAGCTATGAATCATCCTTAAGTTGGAAACTTAAAATCATTCTCCACTTATGGATGTATACACACAACTATAAATGAATTGTAGAGAGACGCTGGAGAATTTTAATGCTCACATTTTATTAGGATAAGTGAGAAAATTTCAAGACGATGAGTAGTAGCTACGGCTGTCATTTTCTAATAATTAAATGGTGTCATATTTCATTTGAAACGAACACTTGCTTTTCTCCTCCAAAGTCGATTTAATGGGACGAGGCTTACATGAGAAGTACAAAGGGTGTGAACTGCTAAAAGGTTCAAACAATCAACACCCTGGCAAGAGAAGAAACTGGTATGCAGAATTGTGTAATAAAATACACTTCAAATCTCCTCCTGCCTATCCCAACAGTTTAAATGATAGTTGTTAAAATCCCAGAGATTTGCAAAGAACAAGAAGATATGGGGAAAGTATGTCAAAAGTATTTTTTCACCCCAGCATGAGCTCCCTAAATTGATTCAAAAATGGGCCCATGGCTCATGTAGTTGAATACAAATTGTCAAAAGTGTGCGAAATCGGTCTGGTTCACAAGTGTGGGTAGTAACTCCCCAAAGGACCACCCGTGTCCTCGTGAATTTCTTTAGTTTCTTGTAAACGGCAAGAGCTAGGGCTGGGTGGGATCAACACTCGTAATAAAGATCAAAAGGGCTATGGACTAGAGACACTCGAGTGATAATATTATCTAAATTGAAATCTGAAGAACGTGAAGTCCCTTAAATGTCTCCACTTTTTATCCCCCATCCCAGATTACTATATAGCTTCTTCAAGACTCTTAAACTTACTCTTCTTCATCATCCTCCTCCTCATAGACCCTCTTCAACCGGAGATAAAAAAAACCAATTTTGCAACCCTAAGTCTTACATGCATTCCAATCTACGATATCAATCTCAACCATATACCTTACTACCAAGGTAGGAAATGTATCTCATGATTTCCCCAAGCCCTAGATTCAACAAAATCTCAATGCAATCCATAAAAAAACGTTGGAAAACTTGCCAAGACTTTAGATACAGATTTACTTAAACCAATCTGACCATTACTTCCATCAGATTGGTCCCATACCTTATCCTACCGTTTGTACCCTAATTTGGTCAGAATTCTCAGAATTCAGGACTCGGTATTTTTTAGCCAAAAATGTATATAAGAAGGACTCGATGTTTGGAATATTAGGGAGGTTGAGATGCAGTGATTTTTGGTTTCTGATTGTGACTGTAGCAATATTAAAAGCATTGCTACAGATACAATCAGAAGAATAAACTTTTTTACTATATCTCAACCTCCCTATCGAGGGTAAAGTTGGATTTAGAATTGGGCTTCCAAGATGTTGAATATGGAGGAGCCTCAACGGAGGAAACCTGAAGGAAGGCCGCACAAAGCCGGAATGAACAGACGGAATAAATTGAACAAGACACGGCGGACAGATGAGTTGAGGAGAAGATCTCAAGCCAAGCCAAGCACCACCACCACCACCATCCACCATCACCAAAAAGCCCTCAACAAGAAGACGGACCAAGAAGACGTGGTTCAATCCACCCAAGGATTCATTCAGCGTTTGCACATCTCTTGTATGGTCCAATTTAACTCCTCTCTTGTAGTGCATGTCTGGGCTTTAAGGATTCTTCCCTGTCCCATCGATTGTCAAAATATTTGACATGGTTTACTCCAGAGTCTCTGACGGGCTTAAAGTCTTTATCCTCTGAATCGTGGTTGTGAATTGGTGAAAGGGAATTGGGCTTTTGGAAAGTGTGAAATTATTCCCAATACTTTCTTTAGCTTTGTGGATAACAAGTTACAGCCCATTGTTTTTTTAAACAAGTAGGGAAATAGTGTAATGAAAAACAAAGTGAATTGTGATTCTCAGTTTTTCAGTGGGGGTAGTTGAGGGTGTTTCTTTGCTGGTGGATTTTCACAAGGAGAAAGTTTTGAGACTGGAGTTTCGCTTTCTCTGGTGAATCAAGGCTAGTGGGTGGAAGGAGGCTTTATATTTATATTGAGGTAATTTCTAATCTTCATCTTTTACAATGGCAATTTCATGGAAATAAATTGATGGGGAATTAAACTGGGAGAAGTTAAACAAATTCATTGAGACTTAACTATTTTTGGGATTTCTATTTTGATCGGTTACTAATCTAGTCAAACTCCCAGCTTAATACTTGATGGTTTATGTTGATGCCAGAAAAATTATTAAAACATTCCAAGATTATAAAAATTATTAAAGATAAAGTGGTCCTTGTAAATGAAAAACTCCTGTAGAAACTCTGAAACGATTGAAACTCTGTGAATTTAGATTTGAGAAAATTTTGTAGCATTCAAAAATAGGGTTGAGAAGTGACATGGGCAAGACCTATTTTAGTGCTTTCCTTAACTTTTGTTGGAATTAGTTATGGAGAAGAAATGTTGATCAACGCTGTGGAGTTCAATGATTTCTTTTAGATTTTAATACAACTTTTTCTGCTTGAAAAAAAAATGGTTTCCCGGATTTATACATGGAATTTGAAGTAGTGTAGGCTAATTTCAACCAGTTTGTGATTATCTGTAAGTTTAGCCTTTAAATTGTCGTACTTTCTTATCACAAACCGGCATGCAAGCTTGGCATGTAAAAAATCTCATCTAATATTCTTAAAAATTTCTGAAACCAAAATTTCCCCTAATCAAATTAAACTAATGGAATTCAAAATTTCAATCTCATACAGCAATGATATACTCTTATCACTACATTCGAACGACAGAAGTAGATTTAGAATAGGCCATGTCTCTATAAAAAAAAGTTACACCGAGAAATGGGATTCCCCCCAAATAAATCCACTAAATATGATCATCTGAGACGTAAACGACACGGGGAAATGCAAAAACTTGCTTTTTATGAATACATCAGCTCTCCCTTATTCAATACACAGATATCTGAGACTTAAAAAATATCTAGGCAACCTCCGTACTTAAGAGATAAGTGAGTTGTTGGGAGAACTGAATGAATCCAAAAACTCCAGCCTCCATCCTCAAACATATCTAAACATTCTAAGCCCGAGGAAAGTAACCAAAGTTTCCCGTGGTGGTTTACATTACTTGACGGAACAATTTCTCCTGTCACACTCCCGACATTTACAACTCTCCTCCAAATACATTCGGATCGAATGGAAAATTTATCCCCGTTATTATATTCATGCATATATCCCTTTATTCCTATCTATCTTGTGAGTTTATCAGGGGCATCCCTCCAAAAAAGAAGAAACTCTCCAAACATACTAACTGAACTTTTGTGGATAGGGACACGAGACTTGGGGAACTTTGGTTATTCTAATATTGAGCATAGAAGTTGGTTCAGAATGTGCCCTCTCCATCAGTAGGAGGCAGGAGGTAGTTTTTAGGAAAGAGTGTCAGGAAAAGTGTGGAGATGCTATAAGAATAATACTAGACGATTGGTGTGGCTATTTCACTTGGTCCAACTTTTACATGGGGCTATTAACTTACATTAGATCATAAGGACAACGACAGGCCCTTTGACTGGGGAAGGGTACCCCACCCAAATTTTGGTTTCCTTGGATTGGTCGGATATTGGATCAGATTTCAATCGGAGGAATTGCACGTTCAGTAGTTCTGAAAAAAATGTATAAGTTTATTTCCAGTTGCTCCACGTGCCCAGTCACTCGTCCGAAACCGATTCGGTGCGTTTGTCTCCCCAAAAGTAGGGAGGATTTCTCCAAACTTGCCTCTAGCTCATTCAACTGATTTCCCGATATTGTCTGATTTCTGGATGGAAATCTAGATTCATGGAAATATATAAAAGTAAGTAGGCTGTTGAGCCACAACTCTGGACTTTTTTCCACTTACTTTGGGCTTCAAGTTGAAAACGGTAATTGTTTCAATTTGTTTCATTCACCGAGGTATCCCAGTCTTAGGAGTTACAAGTAACGAGTATATTTTGAAATCTACGCAATTGTTGCTTATCAAAGCTTCCAAGGTGTGAAAAATTTGATTGAGATTTCATCAAGATTCGCCTCTGCTATTTTTCTCAACTCTAAACCTGAAAACTAATAAGTCGAATAGAAACTTTTAGAATTGAATCAAGCCAGCCGATTCAACAAGTAATTGTCGGGTTGAGTTGTTTAGAATGAAAAGGTGGACTTGTCATTCCCACTTTATAAGAAATAGCTCATAAATCTTTCACCTCATTCCGGCCAAGAAGAACTTGAGAGACTTGACTAACTCCACTAGAAATTCCCAGATCGGCTCAGCGGCAATAAATTTCCCAAACAACTCGTAACCCCTTGAGAACATGCCGTTGTAATCAAACGGAATTCAAAACAAAGAGCGTCTCTCTTTCATTCTCTAAATCTCATGGATACTTTTAACATTGCTCAGCCCCAGAGAGCTAGCAGAATCTTATTATTCTTATTACAGACTCTCAGAACTCAATCCACGATGGCTTTATAAGATAAACCCAGAGATTTACAATATCACTTCTCCTTTGAATGTTGTGATCATAAGAGAAATAAAATAGTCCTTAGAGCAGTAGATGTTGTCCTAATCTAAAGTATTATTACCCAAGCACAAGTAGTTGATTCAGCCAAGATGGATAGACCGGTAAGCGGAGAAATAGGATTTTCATTGATTTGACACTTTGACTTGTAAGTGGAAAAGGAAGATAAATATTTGCTTGTTTTCCCTTAGTTGACGAATGCTCAGAAATAAATAAGGTTGGCAGGTTGGATTATATTGGCTGATTAGCGATTGTCCATTCAAATGTTATTCACCTCCATGGCCCTCTTATAATCCTCATCATCATCTCGTCAAGTCAATAGTCAATCCATTACTGTTGCCCTGGCCATTTCCCATTAGTTTAAAGAGCGTCGTCACTTGAGTAAAGTAGTCCTGTCCTGGGTCTTAATCTCCAACCACGCCATATTACGACAAGGAAAAAGCAGGTGTAGTTTTAAGCTAATTTAGCCCATCAAGGAATATTATTCAAGCTTCGAGATTAAGATCCTCCCACTGACAAGACTGGACTCTCTCTCTCTACTGGGCTTCATGCATTCTAATGTAATTTAATCCCCCAGAGTGTGTATAATATTTATAGATTAGTAGTCAGAGAGACCATGTCCGATCTGATCTCTATGTGATTAACTTTAAGTGGATTGGGGTGTCTCGGTCTGGATTACCTGGGATTTTTTTTATTCTTGATTAGTGAGTAGGTTACAAGTTTACAAGGGCCAGTCGGTAGTCTGTAGATCTTAATTCGAGTTTTAATATCCAGAGAGGATTTCACACTTTTTGATATGTTCATGAGAGTTGTTATGTATTCCTATTAGTTGTATTAGCGGGCTAATGAACATTTCATTCAGCCGAGTTTTGAATTATTATGTGTGTTATGAATTGAAATCGATTTCCTTTATAAAAGTAATACCTTTTGTTTTAGGAAGATAAAAACTTGAATTTAACAAATCCTAGGGAGAGTTAGTTTTTTTGTTGCTCTTCTGACACATTGTTTATTTACGAGATGTCTAGGGAGATCAAATTTTTACATCATTTTGAAAAAAATCAACAGTTCAAAAGGTTTTAATTGTGTTGATTGGCTTGAATTTAAATTTGAAAAAGAGATGAGTTGATTATTCAAAACTGGATGATGCGTATGGTATAGAATGTGCCGTGGGTATCGGAACCAAACACGTAGTCCTTCCTCCAACTCTAAACACTGTAATCGACTTGAGGTTTTTGCTATTGTTATTTAAATCTAGAGATAATTCGTTTCACCTTGTATGCAACCATAAGGGTTCTTGAAATTCTCAGAGGAGGATGGGAAACAAAGGCAATTTGAGAAATTGGAAGACAGTCAATGTGTCGACGAGTGTCTAATTTCTGCCGAGTCACTCTACACATGTATCACCTACCTTAGGATGTTAGGAATGATATCACAGGGAATTTAAAGTGATTCAAGAATTACAAAGCTCGAAAATTGTCCATAGTCATCCTCATCCTTAGTTCACAGGTTGTTACATGGTAAAACGGATCTCTTTGTATTTAAAGCATTTCGTGATCTGTGATTGTAATGGAGTGTACAGATTGGATTAAAATTTCTGCATAATAGGGGTCGGTTTTGAAAATCCCAGCGAGCTTGAAATTGATATATAGGTTTTGGAACAATTGACAATCGATATAGGCAACAGGGAACCGGTGTGACTACTTGGGCACTTGCTCCATGTCCAAATTGACAATGCGTCTCGAAAAAGCCAGTCTCGATCTCGAGTCTCTCGAGCATTCTAGGCTTAAGGAGAGTGAACCGAGGTCTCCTGTCAATTCTGCCTAAGAAACTAAAATGTATCTCGAGTCCATCTGTGCGGCTCTCATTCACAGTTGATTGAAATGTGGACACATAGCCTTGTTTGAAAATAAATGCAAATCTTTGTTGGAATATGGAATAGAAAATGTTGTAGCTAAACAATGAGACTATTATACTACCGTCACACAGACATGATTTTGTTTATTCTATTATGCAGGATAAAGGAGGAGATGTCAGTTGTAAAACACGACACATGGACATGAGATGACACACGGCTGCTTGAGCCACATGGATTATGGAATCTCATTGAAATCTAAGGAGTCCCTCACACCACCTCTATCCAAATAGGAATAAAATCTATAAAGTCCCGTAGAGTTGACAGTTGACAATAACAATATCTACGTGCAAAGTGGAAATTGACACACAGGACTGGGGACAACAATGGACTTGGGGTGACAAAGAAAATTCTAAAAATGGACCAAGAAGATAATGGGAAACTTCTAGATACTGATCTCCACCATCGGGAAAGGCCAGGAAGGCCACAGCAACTCCAACAAAGTCTCAATCATCATCATCACCACCCATACCAAAATCACCAAAGGCATCCCATCTCGCCTTTGGTGCCCGAAGAAGATATTGATGAGCAAATGCGAATGCAAATGATTCGGTACTGGCGATCTAAGAGTTTACCCGTTGCTTATCTCCCCCCTCTTGGAGAGATTGTTCCGTCGGGTAATCAAAGTAATCATCCCAAGCACAGTAAGTGCACCAAGACTGATAGCACTTGTACTGACAGCACGCATAGTACTTGTACTACAAACAGCAAAAGCACTGCCGGGGGACGTGGCTATCGACACGGTGTTGTGGGGGATAATGGGAATTCGGATGGGTCAGATGGATCTAATCTTCAGCAGGAGATTAAGACTTGCAAGGTGAGAATTGGTTTCAGGACCATCCTGGGCACTTTACTTGTTAGCGGGGACATAAAAAGTCTAATCTTCATAAATTCACATGTTTAATCATATTCATGTGGGAAGGGTTGATAAGTTTATGGTATTGTTGGGATTTTTCTATGCATTAAAACTAACTATGACTTGTAGTGCTTTAGGCTAGATGGTGGATCGTTTTCTATACAAAAAATACAGTTAATCCAATAGAGCAATTTAAAAGAAAGTTAATGGTGAATTTCAATTAGATTATAAAAATACTGTTGAGTTAGTATGTCTCCCATGTTGTGTCCCATTTACTCAGTCTGAGAGTCTGAAATAAATTCCCGTTCAGAGGTCAGACGAAATAAATTTGATCGTAGGAGTTGTGCCTCAACTTTTTGTTCTCTCATTGTAGTCGAGTATTCGAGTATTGTTCAAGTTTTTTTTCGAAAACTTTTTAATTGTTAGTCCTCATAAAAGCAAGATGGAACGAAATAAAGCCATGCGAGTTGTAGGATCAGCGTGACTAACTTTGCAGCTCTCAAGTCTTAATTTATGTTGGCCATAAAACCTCTTAACCAAATATAAGTCCATTTAAGACCTGAAGACCATTAATTTAGCTGAAACATGATCTCTTTGTAAATCTACAGATGTAATTTAAGAAGGAAATGATGAGGACCAAATACGTCGAAAAAGGTTGAGGACTGAGCCAAGTCATTAGAAACAATTTCTCATCACATTAGACGGTGACGGTCAAAGTTTCGAGCTGGATGAGCATTTATTTAATCCTTATTTGGGAGTCAATGAGCTGACTATTTTCACTTTGACTTAGTTTCTCTCATCTCAAATCATTATTATTTTCTCAATTACAAATTCAAATCTCAACCTAGATTTCCGGCATCTTCTTCGTAAACCTCATACTTTTTTAACCCATAAAATCATACATTTAAAACAATTAAACAAGATCTTACAAAACTTCCCCTCCATGATATTTAAAAAAAAATCGTTTCAGTATCACCATCTAATGAAAAACTGCCCTCACAATCAGACAGTCAATGCTAGTATGATTTTATGAAATAAGTTAAATTTAAGATTTCTCTTTGAAAAAAAACAACCAAAATCCCACACCGATGTATTTTTTTTAAAGAATTTTTAATTATTTACTGATTTATGAGATATGATTCAATCTTCTCTTACTGGAAACAGGGCTCAGGGGATGTAAAACGAAGAACAGACTGGAGGACCCTTCAGCAGCATTACTACCCTGAAGGGGGCTGGGGATGGGTCATCACAATTTGTGCCCTCTTTTCCCACGCCCTCGCATTTGGGATTCAACTATATCTCTCCACTGTCGTCTTTCACCGATTTCATTCAGGTTTGAATTTAAATTTTTCAAAAAAAAACTCGTTTCCCATCAGCCATATATTTTGACACCTATTAGTACTCGGAGCATCTTTATCATCCCATTAACAGATAAACTAGAGAAAAGGCTATATTCTTTTATCACCCCATAAAAATAAAAAGCCTCGTACCATTCCTCTTGAGCATGTTCCTCGAGTTTTCACAACCAAAAGGAGGTAATGAAACTAATGAAACTTAGCACGTATTTATGACCATTCATGAATCACGAACGATGAGAAAGAATAGAGGAGATAAATTAGCCCATCGTTTTGGTATTGGTGCTCACTGGGGAATGAAGTGATTGGTACGCAACGTATCGTACAATTGTAAATCGACACGAATCTCGGAATGTCTGAAGAGATTGGAATATGTAAACTCTTCTCAATGGGATTATTACTGATGGATTGATTATCACTTCTGTGAGCGGTGAACAATGACCTCCTCCCCCTGTCATAAAAGTAAACAGGCCGACATAAATAAACACGTTAGGAAACGACAGAGTCAATTACTTTTTTTTCATAGGGCGATGGTGTCTTCACGACTTGCCGATTGATTGCTAATGATAATTGCTGGGTTGGGTTTATTCAGCTCAGGCTTAGTGTCTGTTTCAATTGCATTCATCTTCCTCATTCATCTCTCTCTGTGTTAGCATTATTTAGCCTTGTACGCTTGTGCTTAATGATGATAGGGACACCTTTTTAAGGAATTGTGGCAACTTTACGGATAGTGTGAAGAAAATAATTAGCCTTTAAAATTACATGATTGTTTGCGTAGATATTTTTTTACAAACTTTATGAGGACATGACGCTTTGAGCTTACAAGTCGAGGTTGAAGAAATTTGAAATTTGAATAAACAGAAGCTCTGTCATCAGTAGAAAATACTGAGCAGCCCGAGGTGGGCATTTCCAAAGTAATTTAAAAGCATGACAACTCCCAGACAAGGATGTATTGAACATGTCACTCACCAAGGAGTAAAGATCATACCAATGTTATCCCAAGGCCCCAAATTGCCTTTCCAATAACACTTTAAAGTCTAGTAACTCAAACTTATTTGAAAAAATGTAAACTACTACAAACCACAAACTATGGCTATAACAACTCTAGTAAGGATTCTAAATAAGAGTTTGGAGACTCCAGCCAACTCAGCTGGAAGTTGGAAGTTAACATCTTGTAAGAAACGCACCTGCCTCTGCATCCATCTCATTTCTTGAAGGAACATCTCGTTTTCCCCACGATTTACTCTTCCTTGTCATCGTCTCATGTCGTCAATGGAGGTTGACAGTCCCCCTCTACTCTTCGTGTTACATGAATCCCGAGCTTTCTTCCACTTTCAATCTCCTAACCGACTCTAATTGGGCTTAAGTGCATGGGTAATCGTGGTGAATTGAGTTTATTTATTATTACACGGAGGGTGGATCCATCCATCCGATTTTGTCAAATGAAGTGCAAGCTTGTGATTCATGTGGGAGCTTAAATTAGATCAACATGAAATGCATCCTTTGTTGTGTTTTGTGTGGTTGAAGCTTAAAGTATTTTATCGTAATGCTGAGTAGATGCGTTTTCGTACTCTTTCGGTACCGTTGGTAATTTGAGATTCATATATTTGGTAACCTTCCTAATTCTTTCCCAAATCTTCTTGCACAAGTTCAAATAACACCAACTGGTTAAGTTAATAGGCTCCTCACGCCAATTAAGTTAATGAGTATTGACATTGCTTTGGTGGGGATATCCTATACTTATTTGTCCTCATTAAATTTGAAACCCTCATGCCTTTTTCGGATATCTTAATTCGGTATGGCGATCAGGGGGATGATAGATACACACATTTTTTGTGCATTCAATGTACTTCGGCCAGTGCCAAAAGGGATGTTATAAGGAGTGAAGTCGTATCGTCGAATTACATGTTCAATCTTCACTACATGAACCATCTACGATGAAGATCAAGTATAGAGAGGTTCATTACTACTACCTTATCAGTGTATAGATAGGCCCTAACTATTGTGCCATCTCCGTGGGTACAATGTCCAATACACAGTCCATACTATATCGGCGTGTCTATGTGGCTCTTCCATCTTAGAGATAAAACTCGTCTCTGCATTTCTACAAGCGATTGCCGAGAATAGCCATAAAACAAACTTTGTCCAGTAATTCATCCCTCACTGCCAATAAGACCAAGTTGGTACAAAGATGTGTAGCTGGATCTCTTGTTCCTTGAAGCTCCTCAAGCCCTTTTAGCAAAGTCAAGTCGGTGTTTGAAGAAATCCCCAGAACAACGCTTAGACCGTGCTGGCAGTGGGGGTATAAACTAGAATTGTATATCTGACTCACTGCTGCATTCAGGGAGAAAAAACTATAGCAAATTCCTCCTCTATTCTTTACATTTTATTGTGATTTTACTCTACTGGGTTAGTTTTGGCTGCTTGTTCCACAAGTCTAAAAAGATCCAACATTTCCGGAAAGATGTAGAATCTCTTAGCCTATTAAGAATCGAAATCCTATCTCTAGTCCATACATGTTGAGTCTCAAGTCTGGGGACTTGAGAAATGTGAGTGGTGAATGCCCTAAATCCTTCGTCTTTTGATAAGTTACGCTTAAAATATTCAAGAATCATGACCAAAAGGGTTTAATAAATATTTTTTCCCCACTGCACTGAACGACCGGTGCAGTTGGACTGGGAGACTCGAAGATGCTCAAGTATTTTATTTTATTTACAAAGCTAAACATGATGATTCCTCTGCTATTTATAGGATGGAACTTCTGGAGTTGTAAACAGGGAGTCGGGACTGAGTCGTTTTGAAATACAAGTGTGCGGGTATTATGTATGAGGTAACAATCTTAGAGGGAAAGGGTTTTAGTATGAGTTTATAGATTAGCTCGATTTAGGAGGAGTAGACTTGGTTAGGAAAAGTTAGCAATTTAGTACAGATTTTCCCCTCCGACCTGTCCGCCCTGTTGGGTGGTGGTGGATATTTTTCTTATTATACCAAGGCCCAAATTTATTGACTTAATAAATCTGTTCATGTTCATTTCGACTCTTTCCAAGTCCCATCACACATCCGTTTATGAAACGGGTATAAAAATAATATGGATCATGATAATACTGTCCACCTATCTCGGGATTATATAATACTTTTAGGGCAGGCAAGGAGGCTTATCATCCTATATTAAAAGTATTAACTTACAATTTACAACCACAACTAGGAGACAATGAAATCCAGCCCCTTGGCACTGATAAAGGTTAAAGGGTCAAACGGATCAAGATAGCTACTAGACAAACACAAAAGATATGGTTTAATACGATCAAGTTTGATCGTAAAAAGATTTAGTTTTTGATGGGGGCATAGACTTCTATTTTTCTCCTATCTTTGGGAACAGTGTGATGATGATGAATATATTACCAGCCTTCGGAGAAAGCTTGCCTGGGAAATATTTGAAGCTGTTCGAATCCACACTACCACCACTTATCAGAGACAATGACTGTTATTACTAAAAGTTCACTAACCCATGGATGCTTATACTACCTATAATATTAAGAGTACCCTCTAGTCCAGTAATCACTCGGAAGAGTAACGAATCTGTAGAGATCTAATTTAGTTAGGCATTGCATTGGCCAGGAAGATTATTGGAAATTTGTTCGGTTTTTCGGTGTAACAATGGGAAGCTGGCCAGCAGACTGGAACGAATTGTAAATGACCCGAACCCCCTGAGCTATGCAATATCTAATCTATGGGAGGAGGATATAAGGCAAAGAAATGTTGGTCTCTCTGGTCAGTAGTCGCTGACCAAGGAAAGGTCGTCTAAGACATGAAATTGAGAAGATTTAGCTAATTCCTGTCACTTTTATTGGGAATTTCTTCCCCCAACTGTTAAGTGTAAAGTCCACTTTGCAAACTATTTGGGATCTCTGTAGCAGTTGCTTAGGTCTTCTTTTATACTGGAGAAGAGTTACACAAGTTGGGCATGTGGGGAAATAGATTTCCAATCTAGGTTGGGATTCTATATCCGAAATTCTTGCTCATAAACCGCACAAGACCGGAACCAAATGAACTGCGGAGCCATTTTTCTCTATTTGCACTTTTGTCTACAGCTTTTATTTATTTGCGGAGGGCAAAGTTTTCCATTATCTATCCAAAGCTTCTTTTCCTCTCATTGTTAAATTCATCTATTTTTATGGCCTTCCTCTCTCTCTCTCATCAATAGACATTCGGTTCTATATTTATCTTACACTTGGTGACAGTATCTCCCCAACATATTCCTCTTCATTGGTGACAAAAAAAGAGAGGCTTCTTTTAATGGCCAAACTCTTCCGATTCTTTGCTTAATGAGATAAATCCTATCGATCTGAGAACTGCAATTAGCTTTTTAACAAAAAACAGATATTTTAGCTTAATTAACTCAAAGCTACTTAGTTTCTTTTTAAATTTTTTTGGATCCACCACTGCCATCATCTTGTCTCTGGACTCGTTGGTACACAGTCTGGGATTCTTGCATAGATGCCCTATGAATAGATTAAGATAAAGAGATACATGGTGGAGTGTTATTGACGGCTAGAGACGGTCAGATTGACGGATGAATGAATGGAATGATGAATGTAATCAGTGTACTCAGTGTTCCTTTAATACTATTATCAATCTATCAAATATCGTTACATCCAATGAACCCGTTCGTAGAAGAGGCTCCTTGCTTTCCCATGTAGTTTTAGATTTACAAAACAACAGCAACAATCAACAAGATAATATTAGATACCTGTTCAGTTTAACTTTCAGCTTTTAGCTCATGTAACTCAAGAAGAGAGAGAGCTAAGGGGAATATGCAAATCTCATTTCTTGGATGATATCAACTACCAGGAGGGATCATCTCATTGTTAGCCCTCATGCCCTGATCATCCTCCTGCCGTTTTCGGTTTGGAATAAGGCTGGTGAAAAAAATATAATTGAATATTCATCGCACGACTTGTCTATCATGTCCCAAACTCTGTACGACTAGTGGTTGCAAAGGCATAAGAGGATACCATTTGATGGAGTCATTATTACATACACGGGATTTTAATTCCAGAGCACATTTATCCTTTCGATATACGTATTAGAAATATTAATAAAACTCATGATTAACAATCGCCGACAAACAATTGGAGGGACAACAGCTGCGAAATAGTTTGATGGGTCCAAGTCACTAATCAAACTGCTCCTGAACCCCTCGCACACATATCTGTCAAAACAAGATCAATTATGATCCATTTACAAGTTGCTTGACAAAGTCGTAAATTCTGACCATGTTATAGAAAACCCGAGGAGTTGAGCCAAGCTAAGCCAACTCAATGTCTTTTGGCAAGTTCCTGGGAATAAAAAAAATAAGTAAGGATTGAGAATTGAGAGGCTGAGATTATGCTCGTCGTATCCCATCTCGCCAAACTGATACAAGTACACATGATTTAATCCAACCCACAAAAATTCATTTTAACCCATTTGTTTACATGAAGGACCTGCCTCATTGAGTGAGATGGTATCAAAGAGTTTTACATAGAATCGACTCAATGGTTAGTTAGTTAGTTTTTTTCTGGCTTGGTGGAGAAGATTATGATCAAATATTTTGTATTTTAGTTGGAACGAGATGATAGGATCTAAAATTCTAAATGAATGATTGGGTGGAGGGATGAGTTCAAGAATGTTGACGGGATCTAATATTCCCTCGACGTACATTTCCAGACAAGCTCATTTATCTGTTCCATAAATAAAACTTGAGTACATTTCTATATAATCCTACCAATGCTCTCAAGCTTTCAGCATTTCATTAAAGATTTAAAACCGTCTTATCGCAAGTCTTATGAAAATCCATTGAAACATCAATGTGATTTTTTTTCCTCAGATAGAAATTTTTCAAAATTAATCTACTAAAGGACAAGTTGATTGCTTGTATTGGTTATGGCCTATAGTTTCCCTTACTTAACTCCCTCTAACCCTTTGAATTGATGCATCCATCAAAAGTCTACGGATGCCACATTGAATTTAATTAGAAATCTACCGAGTGTTTGAATTACATAGTTTAAAAGCAGGAATCTTTAATCACAAAGATGTATAATCCGCTCACGTATTGAGCCGAAAATCAAAAACATGAGAGGAGGTCCCACTCCGTATAATTATACGGTGGAAAAGCAATAGCTCTAGCCCTGGGGAGTTCACGACAAATATTTAATTGCATATACTCATACACTTTTCTGAATAATACAGGGTGAGGAACGTTATATGGGCTCCCAAGTGTTATTTTTTTTACACACCAGTTGTCACATCTTATTACTAATGCCAATGAAGGTAAAGCGATTAAAAAATAAAAGCCAACCTAACCCTGTCCTCGCTAGTCGTCATCTTGTTGTGTATTGGTTCTATTGAATAATATTCCATCCCGGTTCAAGGGACATGAATCTTCCATGTGTCCCATTAGCATTGCTCTTGTCCTGTCTTGTTTTTTTTTGTCCCTATGGGTTCGTAATCTAGCACCCCCATTAAATAAATTTTTTTTTCTAAATCTCTAATATCCTCTACTACTGCTCTCAGGTAAGATGGGACAAAAACTTGCTTGTGAACTCCAGATTAAACATTAGGGATAAATTAAGAGAATTCCTCTACGTGTTTGACTCTTGAGTGTCTATCAATCAATCAAGAGTCTTTGAGCAAGGGATAAGTTCACGTAATATTTACCCACTTGACTTTTCCCTAATGCCCCTATCCGCTTAAGTGCTGTCAATGAACTCTTTGAGGAATTTTATCACTTTGATTAGAGATCCAAATGTAGAGGATATCCACAAGGGCTACCCCTTTGAGTTGTTTCATTCTAGAATAAGAACAGTTTTTAGAGGGACGGATTTGATGGATCTAAAATATTTAAAGGTTTTCATTGTCTACCTGGTATGAAAAAAATGGCCGAGTATCCTTGTCAGCTATGATTGATGGAGGTGATTTTTTTCTTGTATCGATATTATTAGATCAATCTCCCTTTTACATCAGATAGTGCAACAGAGAGATGCAAGTTTTTTTTAAAGCTTAGGTTTTCAAGTGAACAAGAGATTGAAGTATGATTTTCAGTTTGCAGTGGAGGATTTTAAATGCAAGAAAGGGTGAATAAATTTGTGTAAATTTAAATTCGGGAATTGTCTCTAATTAATGATTCTTGATTAGGTTTAAATTAAAGGAAAAAACAAAACAGGTTTTTCCCGCAAGGATGGAAAGACCTGTGAGATTTTAAACTATTCTAAAGTCTCCTTGTTCCTATACATATCCCCATCTATTAAGAGAAATGAATGGGTTTGCCAACAGATCATAAATTGCAATTAAGCAACCATGTCCCACCAAGATTACCAAGTATTAAGAAAGGACACCACGACGTTTTAGTACATAGGCTAATGGCTATACCTCCAAAGTTTTACATATCACAAAAAATAAGCCTTCATCTCAGAGATGATATGATACTATCTGGGATGTGTACCAGCCCTGGTTCTCCAATTAAATAGACCTGACTTTCCAATCTAAGCCATCCCTTTGTTTGTCCAATCCTTTTCATGTTCCATTCAAACCGATATGTGAATATAATAGAGGTGCGTTAATTACAAAACGGACGAGTCAAGTTTTGTTAAATTGCTAGGCAAGATGAGAACTAAATTCCATTTGAGATAGAGAGGATTTAAATTTATAATTTATTGAGACCAGTTTAATGTGAATACGCAGATATCCTACCACCTTCCTAGTTCATGTCATTAAAAGTACAAATAAGACGATAATATATCAATGGGACGACAGGGGACAGTGAAGAAGATATAACTTCAATTAATTGTTTGTCATCACCCTGCTGAAAGGCTCAAGAGTTTTTTTTATATTATTTTGAATGTCTGAATCACAGTATTAAGCCCCAGATAGTATAACATACCTGCACATGCATGTATACTATCAGTACTTGCTTATAGAGGGTTGACTTTAAAGCTGGTGGGCAGGGTGGGCCTATGATATCCGAATAAATTCAATTAATGATCGCTCATTGACGATTATTATGTGCCTTGTTGCTCCTTTTTTTGTGTTCTGTAGGAGACTAGATGCTACAAATCTATTTTCATACGCTAATTATTTGCTGGAAATAACTATTTACAAACGGAAGCGGAGCCACACTGATAAAAGCAAACTAGGAGATTGCGCTTTAATTTAGACTAAATTGCTGAAAAAATATTTTTAAGCCTCAAATTGACTAGTAATAATTAAAATTTAAAAATGAATTTCTTAAATTTCAGGATGGCTTGGATCCCTGTCGATGGGAGTGTCCCTGTTCCTATCCCCCTTGTGGGTTTCAATCTGTAAAAGGAAAAGCACCCGACTGTCTGCAGTGTTCGGAGGGCTTGTGGGGGCTCTGGGATGTCTTTTCACTTCCTTCGCTTCCCAATTCCACCAAATCTGTATCAGTTATGGAGCTTTCGTGGGTATGACTATTATGAATTTACAAATAGCAAATAGGAATATGAACATGGCCATCTCAATAAAACAAATGGGGCAAACTTCCTTCCCCATCTCATTATGCTCTCTCGAACTGTTCCAGGAGTCGGAGCTGGGCTGACTAGAGACGCCTCGTCCCTCATGGTCGGCCAGTATTTTAAAAGGAAACGGGACCTCGTGGAAGTGTTCGTGGTGTCTGGGTCGGGTGTTGGGATTCTTCTCATGTCCGTCTCCATTCACGTTGCCATCAGGTCACTGACTGATTAATACTCTTTAGCAAATATTGACAATCCTCTTTCCCTTGTCTTACAAATCCCGACACATCCCCCCAAAGGACATTAGCCCAAAACCCATCCCCTCAACTTTCTTAGAACAACTGCCGGGGAAACAAGTGGTATCAAATAACACATTAGACCAACTAGATTTAAGTGACAAACCCATTCGACTCCTTTAAAATTTTACTTCACTTCATCCTCCCAATTCTCAGAGAGACAAAATAAAGGGTTGTCCCAAGTCTCCAGCTCTTTGAGGACTGTGCCATGCATGGGAAAGACAATTTATTGCATTGCTCAGGCTGAATTAAGTTATTGCTCAAATAATGGCTTATATAGACTCTGATGGGGAACGGGGAACGGGGGTTGTAAAGAACGATTCAGAGCTGCTCTTCCCAAGTTCAATTCCTTATATTAGAAGTAGGTTGAAGGGAAACTTGTCCAAGAAAGTTGCTGGAGCTTTGGCCATGGTTATATACTAAGCGGTGTTTGTCATACCGATGGGGGTGGTAGGGGTGGTTATTAAAGACAGTTGGATGTATAGTTGCTAGCATGGAATTTGTGTATTGTGGATATCTTTTATGATTCCTAAGCTTACTGAAGAGTTGACTGGATGTGATTTTTCCCCTTTGCAGCTCATTTGGCTGGCGCCTGGGACTTCAGGCCATTACGGTGTCACTGTTCCTAACTTTCTTCCTTGCAGCTTTCTACAGGTCGGCTTCCCTTTATCATCCGCAGCGAAGGGCGATCCTTCACCTGAAGAACCAGAAGAGAAAAGTAAGAGTGAACATAGTTTTTCATGATTGTGTCAAAAGTCTTTACAGCCTTCTTGGTGTAGGGGGATAATCGATTTGGGATTCGTGTGTATTTTTTTGTTTAAATTTCTATTTAGGTAAAGGACAAGGAGAAACGGGATGACAAACCACCTTTCATAGATTTCAAATGTCTGAGGAGCAAAACTTTGCAGATTCTTCTGCTCTCGTGTGCTTTCACCTCCTTTGGGATCAACACTCCACTTTTTCATATGGTTATTGCAGATTAGGATATCAATTGGAGTTTGAGTGGAAGAAATTCATTTATGGTTTGAAACGTTGAAATTCTTACAGGCATTAGAATGTGCTGCAGAAGGCGAAGACCAATCATCCCTAGTTCTACTCCACGTTTATATGGGAGTTTCATGGATCCTGGGTTGCTTCCTGTTTGGATTGATGGTGATTCAAAAGAATCAGGAGTGCCGGGTGTCTAAACAGTATTTATGCCAGGTACTGGTTGCAAAATATTTCCTACTTGAGAATTTAAAAGCAAATTAAAACTATTCTGTGCAAATATATTGAATTTCAGATGGCAAGTGTGATATGTGCGATCTCAATACTAGCCCTGACAGCAGTTGAGGGCTTCGGAGGCCTAGTGATCTTCTCATGGGTGTATGGATTCTCACTAGGTGGTTATAATTACGCTTTAAAAGTCTACACATATGAAAGGGTTAGAGCTCGGCACTTTCCCAGGGCTTGGTCTTTCGTCCAATGCTCCCAAGCCATCCCTTTAGTTCTGGGAGTTCCACTGACGGGTAAAAAAAGAATCAGTAAAAATAAAATGAGCATAGCAATGATGAATGAAACGATTAATAAAATAATGCTTTCTCCTGTGACGTAGGCCATATGAATGTAGCAATTGGTTGGAAATCCGGGTATTATCTCTCTGCGTTTGCGGTGTTTGTCGGATCCGCATTTTTGTTCTTGACGGATGTAAGAAGACGCAGACTTTCTCGAAGGAAGACTCCAAATAGCTCCATGAAAACGTAAGAAAAATCCACCTACCCAGCAAGTGCTTGATTTAGATAGACTTCATGTCATAAACAATGCCAATGCCCCTCTGACTTTTACACAGGAATGAGACAACGGAAAGTGTGCAGTCACCAAAAATGCGAAGACTTTCTTTCTCTTACCCGATGGAGCAGTTCACCCCTTCGTCAAAGCATGATTCCGAGGGTCAAATAGGAGGACTAGATCCGTCAATGTTAGCCAAGGAGTTGACATGCATTTCTGAAGAAGGACTTGCAGACATGGACTTTCAGGTTGAGACATATTTCAAATTACCACCTCGTGCTATCTGTAAAAAAAGACATGTCCTGTCAAATCCGAAGTATTCTCAGAAATACTAGTTGATGCGTATTGTTTTTTTTCTGAAAGATATTCTCTCATATATCCTCAAGCCATAGATATTTATCATTCCGTATATCTATTTTACAATTTCCAGGACATCTACTTTGAAGAATGGGCCGAGTATTTCGGAGACTGCATCACATCCTGTAATAAAGTCGAGAACTGTCTAGTCTCAGAATACGATCCGGATTTAGCCGTCCTGGTAGAACGCCGGGCTCGGAGATGGTCAGCAGCTAGACCGAATTTTGCTCAACAAGCCCACGCCGGGATCGGGACGACTGCAGCGGCTTTGGCAGGTGGAGTTGTTGGAGTTCATCACAATTCCAACCTAGTACCACCCCCACATCATCTTATCCCTTCGAATTTGAGCCAACAAACCTCTCCGTCGTCATCATCATCCAACTCTAACATGATCCATAGTAGCCACAGTCCTACTAGCCCTAGTGGAGATCCTTTGAATGGTCATCCGAATCCGCATCACCAAAATCAGCCCAGCTCTCTGCGTGAAATACCTGTTTTCCGAAATCACGGCTGGAACGGTCGTGGACCCCCACCGAGATCAATCACAGTTATTGATGAAGCTTCCGTCTAAGTTGTTACTTGTAGCTGTATTAAAAATTTCCATTGCCTGTTTTTGTTCACATTTATTGAATCTTCGTTTCACAAGTTGAGGCCATCTTGTCTGTCTAATTGTTTGACTTATGAGCTTTCAGATTGTGTCTGAACTCTCAAGAATAGTTGTAGTATGTTAGTAAATGGCTGAATCTGAGGTATGATCTGCATATTTATGACATTGATGTATTGTCAATGAAACTAGTATTTTGCTACTGGGTAGTTTTCAAAATCTTGGGTCACTAAGTTCAGCCATGTTTATGTATCCCATGTCATGTGTGGTTCCATTAGTCTTGTTCTTGAGTAGCAGAAAAAATTTTGGGCTGGAAGTTTGTGTAATACCATGTAGTTGGTGTAGGCTTGACGTAGGCGTTTTTTGAGAATGGAAACTAAAACCATCTGTATTGACACTGAAATATTACTTCCCTTATAGCTCTTATTCCTACTCATCATAAGAATTGAAGTTTCTTGGGAGTTCAACCAAGTCTCTCAAGTCTCAACTACAGCCATCATAACATATAGCCATGTAATGTATACCAAACTAGTCTTTATGGTCTATATGATAAGCTATGTATGTAAGTTTGTTTTTTAGAGACAAATATTTTACAAACTAATGGACGATCTCTCTTAGGTAAATGAACAATTTATAAGATAGATGTGAACTATGGACGCGGAACAACTTAGGGGAATTAAATTGAAATGTGAATGTTCTGTCCACAAAAGCCCAAATGGTTTTATTTGTAGAACTGACAAACTTTGAAGATTTTTGTAGATACCAACATGTTGAGAAATTTTGGGCAACGAAGAGAGGATCTAATGATTTAAATTTTAAATTTTTAAAAAGATTTTAAATTAAGGAATTTTTTGTATGGTGAAATACTCCAACAAATCATCAATTATAAATCATATTTGGAATTTTATAGCGCAAACCCTAGCCAATTAAATCAACGATTATATAAAGTTTAGAAACTAACAATTTGGTTTGCTTACTAAAACATGCAACTGATGATACCAAAACTATCAATGGAAATCCTACACCAAATACCTTTTCCAAACTCTACTACAATTCTATCTTTCAAATCAAACCGAACTGCAATAATCTGCATTTATAATATTTAATTCAATGACAGAGTTTACCAATACTGGTGAACCACATTCAATGGTTCGCATCGTCAAAAGTAATTTTATTGTACAAAGAATATGACAGGATTGGAGTTATTGATTTAAAAAAAATACAGTTGCCAGTTTAAAATACCTGCTCAATACTTGCCTACTAGCAATTAAAAATTAGCATATCCATCCGAAATTTATAAGTGAGCTATTCAAATAGCATATTGGCCATCACAGGACAATTTCGTGCTGTACAGTGAAGTAAAACCAAGCTGAGTAATTTTTCCTCTCACACCTGCGATTACCGGGAGGTCAGGATTTGGAGAAGTTGTCAGCAACTTGTAGTCCCTTACTTCATCGTTGATGCACCTCACTACCAAAATCGACGACTTATTGTCCGTGTAGACGACCGTCTCCACTGACGTATCTAAAAGAATATTTTTTAAACACAAAAATAATACAAAACATTCGTCACGCTTCTTACGATACACATGCATTCATGATATATTCCCCATTGGGACGATATTAATCGTAACAAATCAAGAAACAATAGATTTATACACCTACAACATGCAAACACATTTTTTCAAAATGATTCTCCAGTTTTTCTGAGCAAAGATGCTTCGAAAAAATTCTGCAGCGTTTCGTTAATTTGGCTTTGGACTTATCCACACAACTGGGACTACTACGATTTTTTAAATGTGTTTTATCATCTAGTTCTAGATTTTGCATAATCATTTCTGTCCGATTTTATTGCACTCATTAAATTGATAAGGTATAATATTCTAACTTATTTCCAATCTGAATGACAATTCTATTATCACACATGAATAAAAACAAACCTATGGCAGTAAGGTTAGTCCCAAAAGTTCCAGATTTAGCAAAGCAATTATAAATCCCAGTCCTCTTGGACGAACACGACTGCTCCACACTTTGATTTCCGTACGCATAAGTCGACACATTTTTCCCGGACATATAAACCTGGAGACAGAGCGTGTCCAGTTCATCAACAGACCTGGCCGGCCTGGCCAGAAATGTTTCTGCGTATCTGCGAACCATCGCCTTATTCCCGTACGAAATAAAGTACTTCCTTGGTTGATTAAGCTATTATAGCAACATAATTAGTTATTACTCAACAATTACTCAACAATTGATAGTTGCAGCTTACCCATTTAGCGTTGATATTTGATGCGACGGCAGGTAAAGGGTTGCTGCAAGGGCCTTCGGACACTTTTTCAGATGGGAGGTAGAATGTAAGTTGGGAATATGAAATGGGGACGATGAGTATGAATAGAAATACTATTTCCACCGGTGGGGGCATTTTTACAGGATGTTCAAGTAGCCTGACTGTGTACACTACTACTGACTCTGTGGGCAAGGGCAATGAGAACTTACTTGTGCACTTGTAATTAAAAGACTGTGGATAATTGCAGACTGCAGACCATTTTATTCATGATGCTGTTTAAGACATTAATTTTCCTCTTTAATGATGTCATAGACTGAAATACGTTTTATCACTATCCTCGTCACGTCTATGTAATCAAGGCCTATTAACGATTACAACTCTTAAATTTTACCCAAACATTTGACATTACGACTCACGATACCCTCTAGAGATCAAAACAATATGTAAATCACACCATTACACTAACAACTTTTTAATTTATTTACCATAGCTTAGTGCGTTCTAAATCTAATAATTCCTCTACTACTAATAAATAGAAACATGCATGTAGTACACGCTGCTATAATTTGTAACAAATTGGCTCTTGTACGAGATTTACTGAGTTAATTACCATTTCAATTAAATATAGCAGCTTGGTTTGTAATTTTCCCCAAACTGAAATATATCAAATGCCAAAGTGGAATCACACCAAAGCTGAAATGTAGCTACATCTTGAATCAAACTCGTCTCCACTATAAAATGCTTTACAATTCCAAATCTGAATCCACCTTGTCCAACCTCTCTCGTTCCTCAAGTGCTGAAACGAAAGGGACAGGGGTTCACAAATCTCACTCGTAATGATACGAGTGATGAGCAGCTTTGGACGGTTGTGACAGGGAATAGTCACTGGAGGCAGATCAACAACACACAAGCCATTGAAAATCCAAATCCAAACTGGTCACAAACTCACAAATCTTCACCGGTTTCTGAAAACGCTTGGAAAAATTCGGTCCCGTGCTGTGAGTGAGGGATGTGGCTTGGTAAAAATCCAACACTAAGCATAAGAGAGGTAATTCACTAGTCTGGATTTAATTTGTACATCTCGACATGGGCCTAGTATAATAATGAGTTATAAAATAATTGAAATTTTCTCTTACGAGAATATAATTCTCTTTAACTCTCATCCTAATAGCTCATTGTGTTTTACATATTAAGATTACTTATTTCTTGGCATAAAGTATCCGAGGGATTATACGCTAGGAATACATTATGACTTGAGATGAGGTTGGTGTGACGAGTGTATAGTGGTTGATGGTGGTGGTGGCAAGTAAAATGTACATGATCTTCCCATGTTTTACCACATGTATTCCCTGTTTTAATGAGGGGAGCAGTTAGTGAGTTTTTTTTCGAAAATCTTCTACTCTGGACTCGTACAATCACGAAGGTATCACAGATCTACGTGTTGTGAAAACAGATAGGAAGTTTAGAGCTCTTTTTATCTATTTTTTGTCGTTTCACCTTAGTCTCTGGATCTGACACTCGAATGATGAGTTGATGATAATGATGATGATTATGATTATGGAGATTTCTACGGTCGTCTTGGGTCAGTTTTTTTTTCAAATACAGACTCGCATGCTTTTTTTGCACTCACATCATTCTTCGAACAAACCTCCAGCTAGTTTCAATAGGAAGTTAGAACCTCTTGTGCTTTTGTGGCATTGTAGCTTCTAGACTTTGTATCAGCTTGAAAAGTTGAAGGATTCTCCAGTATCTAAAGAATGTGAGATACGAAGCCTCTCGGTTTTCGAATCTCGAAATCCCTACTATTAGTTAGTGTATTTAAATTCACTTTGATTGATCATTAGGATAGGGAATTGGGTAGAGAAATCAAGAGGGAATCTCAGAGGTGAACTCATAATGAATATGCAGCTCGAACGGGAGAGAGCCACTACACCCAACGTACTACACTTTCTGCAATCTCATCTGTGAATCTTAGAAAGCTCTTTTGTTTTTTGTCCCCCTAATTCAACAAAATGATCGTCTTGGTCGGACATTGACGGACTTGATCTCAACAAATCGGAGACAGGAATTGTTTTATTGACTCCTGAAATCTCAAAGCCACAAAAACCTCTGGTCAGCCAGTACAGCTTTGTCAAGATTATTCCTACAGATTAAGATTAAGTATCTCTCCCTCCAAAGACTACTAACTCGGAGGAGGAGATAAGGTAACTAAAAGCTAACTAATCGGCCCCATGCATTAACTAAGCTTGAGTTCACAAGACTCAGTTGATCCACCTATTGGAAATAAAAACTGAATCATTCAACAATCTAAGAACAATGGTCCATTTTATAAGAAGGATCAAGGCAGCTGGGTGCACTGAGAAAGAGCTAAAAAACTTTTGACAAACACAAAACCAGTTATATTTATTATTACTTACTAGTTCTTGGATTATTATTTTACAACTATTCAAAAAATTACACATTGTCTTATGCACATACCCTCGACAGAGTCAATTGACTCTCCACTGTGGACTCTATTAATCTTGTAACCTGTACGATACCCGTATATCTTCTTCGAGTACTCCCCTCATCATATATTTACAATATACAAAACCCTTTGAGATGAACTTGACAAATCCACTTATTTAGAGACTAGCTTTATTTACGAGGAGTATAAAATTATATTTTAAATAAAAAACAAGGGAGTATGTTAAGTACTACGAGAGGAGATGGGCTATTCATTTAAAGGCTTGTTTTTGCGACTCCGGTGGCGTGAAGATGATTAACAACCCTTTCTCTGTTAATACAGAACACTTTTATGCACCAAATTCGTCATGTCTACTTAAGGAGAATGCAATCCCTTCTGCTATGGCTGTCCAACTTAAATTCACTCGACTCGAATATATTTCGGATTTTACAACCCAGTCTGGCCACATTTACGAGACTACCACCACTTACTTTTGAAACGGGGTTGACTTGGATTGGTTTTATTTGAATTTGAATTTTTTTAAACATTTCTTCTCTTAAAAGTCCTCAAGCACTGAACATGAACAGTCTGCTGGATAGCTCGTATCTAATCTCTCTGCTATGAGATCCGCCTTCATTGGACTTGGGTATGTAAATACATGAGTTTTTACAGAAGCTCGTAAAATGAAATCTGGACACCTCCTTAATCCTTTGAGTTAAATTTGCCGTAAGGTTGAATAACACCACAAGACACTCTAAAACTCCTGATACGGCTTGGAGCTAGGAGCTTCTCCAAAAGCACAAGCTCATTAAAAATATTATTTAATGAAACAGATAGACGCTTGATGGATCATGAAACCGTGATCTTAGTCAGCTCTCCCACTTTTTAGCCAAGACCTACTTGATCAGATCGGCCAGTTTGGTGTGGGTAATGGGATATTCCGCAATGATTTTGAATCAGATGCAATAAGGCTGTCTTGTTACTAAGCTTGGAAGTTGGAGGTTTGGATCACACTCATAGTACAGTTTCAGTTTTGTTTTGTGTTGTGGGCACCTTTTGAGTTTTTGTATCCCAAGCTTGGAAGTAGCCGAAAGGTGAAATTCCTTTGAATTGGCAATCCCAATCAGTTTCTGATTTGACGAGCCGTAATTATCCCCGCTCAGCTACAAGACCACAATATCATTCATCTCCTCAGCTAATAATAATAATAAGCCTCCATGTTCTAGAGTAGACTCTCTTCTTGTTGCATTTCTGCTCGGAATTAACTCAGGAGCGTATCATTAACAACTGTCTTTGTGAGCGTCAGATTCCCATGTGTTTCAAAATAGGAAAGTGGTTACGGCAGAGCTTGTATCGTGATTTTACACAAGGGCCGCCAGTGAAATTCTAAACGGATCAATAACATAAAAACATGGAGCAGTTGCTGTAGCCGTGGTCATCAAGCCTTCATTTCATGATCGAGATCATCTAATGTCTTAGGTAACGAGTTGGAGGTAACAGCCCTGTCTGCTTCTACTTTGACACGCAGAGCAAGATAGTTTACTACGAGTTGGGACTGTATCATCATTATCTTCGTGTTTAATAACATATCGATATCTGAAACTCTCATGTATACCTTGTAGCATAAGTTTTACTAGTCCTGATCAGTCCATTTGAGTCTGAATAAATAAAATAATAAATCCTACACGACAACCTATCAATGAATACGAAAAAAATCGAGAAAAAACACCGTTTCATCATCATCCTCATCAGCCTCAACAATGGAATCCTAGCCTCTTCTAGAATCTATAATCCTGGGAAATAAAAAGCAGTACTATCCTCACCCTTCTCCCGTAGTGACTCGCAGACCTCAGTTCTCCAAGACTGTGAACGTGAACAAGTTGTCTAGTATATTAATACAAGCTTATTGCATCTGTTCATTAAATTGCGATCTGTATTACTCAACATTGGAGATCAAACACCTAAACCAAGAGAAGAAAAAAAACATATTTCGATGATATTGGATGGTAAAAGAATGTAGATGTTGTGGTGGTTGGTCCTGGTGGTCATCTCAGATAGAGTAGAATGAGAATCCCTTGGTATTAGCCTTTGGTGGTGGCTTGATCAGATCTTCTCATCTCATCATGATGATCATCACGAGGGAATCAGAATCAGCAGACTTAATTTCCCTGTCTGTTCTCTGGGTGACGGAGAAGGGAGATTGAAACAATCAGATCTTTCCGTCACATCCCATAATTTAATCATTTATTCCACTCGGACTTCATTAACTGGATCGTGAATCTCATCCTCCCTCTGAAGAGCGTGTCTCTTTTATTTCATACCACATTAGTCTACACATTTCCTATTCGAATCAGTGTGTGGTATCGTGGGGCATGTGTGAGTAGTGTGTGTATGGATTTGATATTCGATCTATTGGATTTTGGAATCTTCTTGTTCCATCTCGGCACTTTTGCTACATGATATTTCAGTCTCAGATTTTGGGATTAAGTCTGAAAAATCATTCCGTCACACCATTTTCGGGAGCACATTGTTTTTGAGACTTTTTTCTATTTAACAGCTCCACACAATTGTTTAATGGAGAAGTCAGGGGGTTTAGTTCGAAGGACGTGGCGGAGAAAGCAAGTTTGTGGAGGAGATGGGATATAATATAATACTACTCTCGTCTTATTCAACTTGTATAATTTATAACTTGAGATTTAATCTGGATGTTAACAAGTGGTGATAAAAGTGAAGGATCTGAATTTATTAGTACGGCTGTGGTGTACAATAGAATTGAATCGTTCGGATCAAATAAAGTTACTTAGAGCAGTTGGTGCTAGAATATTATTTTATTTTAAAGAGATAATCCTGCAAGGGATGTTTGTGCACTCCGACCCGACCCAGACTAAACCTAATTAATGCTAATAGTTAATTGAAGGGATTAATATATCAGACTGTCTATGGAAAAGTTGAATAAATATAAACCCTTCAGGTCAACATAAAATACCAGGGACAAAGTTTTTAAAACAATCAAATTGGTAATAGTGTCAGTTAAAAAAGTTAAAAGAGAAAAGAAAGAGGAGATATGGACGATAATTGAGGATGGAAAGTGAAGAAGAAAGCAGTCAGTTAATGGACGACAGTCCGAGTCTAGATGAATTCGAAAGGATGCAAATCATGGCGAAATACCTAAGATCCAAGTCCCTTCCTGCCGTTTACTATCCCGAAATCGGTCCGGCCATCAATTTCAACGTGTCTGAGCTCCGTCAAAAAGCTCTGCAGGCTATTAGGGAAAATTCTACAGAATCCGAAGAATCTACCAGGAGGGAATCTTCCGTGTTTGCTTCGAGTGTGAAAAATGATGCTCGTGTTATAAAAGCTGCAGTTGTGGGAGGAGGGGGTGACTCTACTGGACGGGTAATTGCTGTTCAAAATTATTAATTAATTATTATTATTTAATACCTGGAGTTAGCATGGAAAGCAGCTACTCATGTCTGCTTTTCGAAATCTTCGTGTCTACAACTTTTACATTGTAATCCAGGGATTTTATACCAATTATATAGAAATCGACATCTTGGGGTTGTAAATTATTAACGTTGTGAATATTATCTATTTTTACCTGCATAAATTCAGTAGATGATAAAAAAAATCTCTTCTTTCATGTCTAAATCCCAAATTTTGCATATTTTAGAATCAAAGATGAGCGCAAATAGTTAAAAGCATCATTTTACGAAGACCCCTTACTAAAATAAAATAGGGACTTCTTAAGGATAAAACATTTCGCATTTTACAAGCAACCAAATACAGTCTTAAAAATAAAAAAAAATTAAAACGAATCAAAAAATTTATTTATGCAGATGAGAAATGGTGACCACAATCTTTGGTCAGCCATGTGGTAAGCAGAGGACTTAACACTTGGCTACTCGCGTCAACAGTCACACCTTTATGGCTCTAGTAAAATCATTTAAAAAAGTTGTATATTTTCCACAATCTAATTTTAAATTGAACTCATCCTCCTCCTTTACTCCGTTTTACTCCTTTATCTAACTAAAGGAATAGACAAAGGTCAGGATCAATGAAAGTTGACATGCTATAGAATTGCCTGTCGAAAATTCCAGAGACGCAGGCATATTTGTATTTCAATAAAAAATTTGAATTAAAAAAAAGTATTTTGGAGCCTGTGTTCAAAAATCAGATAAACAATTAAATAATCAATGATAAATTAGAAAATTTTGAATTAAAAACATAATCGATACAAGAAACATTTATTGGTGTAATTTCAGGAGCTTCGAGATTCAAAGAAAAAGTCAGACTGGAGAACACTCCAACAACACTATTACCCTGAAGGGGGTTGGGGCTGGGTCGTTACCATCTGTGCTGTGTCATGTCACGCAATCACAACTGGAATTCAGATTTATCTCTCAAATGTTGTCTTCGCCCAGTTTCAAAAAGGTAAGTAGTAAATAGCAATCAAAAACATGTCAACATACTGATACTGCAAATACATAAGCATTCAAGTAGACCGACCACCGGGTGGCTAGAGATTATGAAGTCACCAAATGACCATTTCATGTTTGTCAAGTGTAATTCAACTAATTTAAGAGAGGTTGCAAATTTGTACCCACCAATTGATTTCAAGTGGCCCTCATCTATTAAAAGTTTTCTCTATTCAGAGACTCACTTGATGATCAGAGCACTTTTGCTGGTCATCTCTACACTCTACAGTTTACCATGGGTTACTTTTAAATAAGCCAGGCTGGTATAAAAAAATTGAAACTGTTTAATTTCTCTCTCTGTGTCTTTCAAACAGTTGGTAGGCAGATTGACGATTAACCGTGGCGTTAGTTGGAATCGAAAGCTTAGTTTTTTTTAAAGTTGTGAGTTCCAAATTAAAGGACTCTAATTAAAGGTATCTATTAACTTCCCAGTAATTTGAGAGAAGGTATGAATGATCTGGAATTGGAATCACGGCAGTCGCTAAATATGTCCCGGTAAATATGTACCCGGTAAACATGTCTCCGTGGTAAACATGCAGAGATGAAAACGAAAGTTACTTCAGACGAAAATTAGTTGAGTAAATAAAATCTGAAATAATTTTCGTTTTTATCGGTACATATTTACCGAGACATATTTACCGGTGGCATATTTACAAGAGACATATTTACGCCAACCCTGGAATCACAGAGGTAGGCTCAATAGAAGGGCAAACAGGTGGGTCATGATTTTATGTTCCCTAGTCTTAATATGGTCAAAGCTTTAAGGAGGAGATTAGTTTGTGATTGAATCAAAAAAATTAAAAACTTCATCAATCAACAGAAATCTCGTCCAGCCCACATGAGAAAGAGTAGTTGCATTGTTTTTTAAATTGGATTAATTAGCAGTTTTTGAGGGAATGGAGGGTCCATTTACTCTTTGTTGTTTATCGATTATAGTGATGGGTTGACGTTTGAGGTGGAATTTTAAGTGGCCAATCCTTCATTCCACTTTGTGAGGTTTTAATGCTTGAGAAGGCCTGAAGGATTGAAGTAAACGGATTTGATTTTAAAATCCATGAATATTTAATCCTAAACAAGGTTTCTCGGGCTACCTGCATATCTCAAATAACATTTTAAGACCCAAGTCCATGTGCTTAGATTATTCTTTGAATTTCAAGTGTGGTAAATGCAAAGTAGTTTGGATTGATATTTTACTATCAATGAAAGTGCTTACAATTGTGCTCATGGTGTTTTGATTTGCCTGTAGTTGTTTTGAAGTTCGTATCTACTATTAGCATAGGTAATTAAAAATGTTGTAAAAAATCAATAATACCTTTGAGCTTTGCTAATAAGCTCAAATTTAATATGCGACAATTCTCGACATCAAAATACGCATGTGGGGGCTGGCTGACCCGAGTGGGTTTCGTCACAGTCACAGTCAAAACAAAATTATCGCAAAATTTCTGCTCTTTCAAGTTCTTAAAGATTGATGGGTTTATTTGATTGTACAAAAGTTGCTTATTTTATGTTTGCATTAATTTACAAGTTCTCTTCATAGGCTCGTATAAGATATGCCTCTACCGAACTAGTCAAAATCCAGCCCATCTTAACAAAAACTTAATAGGAGAGTCAATAAAATTATCAGAAACTGCAGGATGAAATGATAAGGTGCAACTTCTCGACTACCTGAATTTAAAATGACGGAACGGCCTTTTACAGCTGCTTGTTTTTTTCCCAAAGAATAAATTGAAACACCTACTGCCAATTTTAGTTTGGAAGGAGGCGATGCATAATATACATCTTTATCATTTTCTCTACTTCACTTTGTTTCCATACTTTATTAAACTCCAGACTTCAATACGTTCTACCTTCAAGGTTGCCAAGATATTGAACTAAATTAGAATTTAAAATAGGCAATGGATTAGAATTAAATTATAAACCCTTGCCTCTTCACTTTACCCACCCTGCATTCCAATACCTTGAGAATTTTCTCAGACTCTGTGTTTCAGGCTGCCGTTGTCCGTGCCGACAATTTCAGTCTGAGTTTCTCAACTTGGTTCTCATCTCTAGATATTCTCTTAGATATTTTATGAAAGGGTTAGACTGAAATCGAGAATCACCTCTTGCTTCCTTTCTGCCCTCTCTTCAAAGGCAGAGAAACTGGTAGATGATGAAGGCAACAAAGACTTTCAGACCTTCTCTGGAGTGCCGTGTTTTCAGACACTATCGACTCATGTAGTTTCCCTACGGATCTACAGAGATCTCTTGAGATTTCAGTTCAGGACTGTTGTCGACAGTTGTTCCTTGTGTTTGGTGCAGTTTGAGACTGAATATTTTTTAACTGCAGTTTTAAATACTGTATGGTTAAATAGATAAGCAACTTGGTTGAAGAAATAATATACACACAACATTATATATTTGTAAACTACTTGATATTCAACTATCATCGTCTTAAAACTATTTTTCAAAAAATTATATTCTAATTTTGGGATGAATACAATTAGGATCATTTTGATTTCTCATATAATTTTGGATAAAAAGTTTTGAACATTACCATTTTTGATATTTATTTTTGAGAATTTGACTTACAACAGTTACAACCATCATCCCTTACAGTCTGTGGTCCATTACCAGGATTCCAAAAATTGATTAGCTTGTGTCAAAGACCAACAATTCTTGTTCATCAAATGCATGTCAAATTGATCTTCCTCAGTGGGGAAAAATTGATGACCCCTGCTGAGATCACCTTAGGAATTTCCACTTGTGACAGAATTTCATTTGTTGAATAAAGCTAAAATATCACTAAAGGAGAGAACGTGGAACGTTAAAGAAACGAAAGAAAGGAAACCTGAAGTTAACTGAATTAAATTGTAATTTATACATTTTTTGTCAACTCTCAGATTTTTCATTAGGGCTGCGGTAGCTTTTGACACAACAGGGAAGAGAGTGTTTAACGGGTTAGTATCATTTGCATTGATTCCTTAGATGGTTGGATGGTCGGTGGTTACTTTTTAGTTAATAAATATTCATAGACCATGCCTTCCAGCTTATAAAACTGTTGAACGGTTAAACTGTTGTAAATACCTCTTGGTATGTTTGTGCCTGTGTTCAAATTTAAAATTTAACGATATTCTATTTGTTTATGAAGATATGATATGGTAGAGTTGGATCTGTTCAATAATTTATGGAATATTTCAACTAACAGCTCGAGGGTGAGATTGTCATGTGTGTAACTTTCTAACTGTTCGGCGACTCCCTTGTGGTCTTTGATGTTCGTATTTGCAGTGTAATGACATGTTGTTAGATTTTAGCAATAAATCAGGATTCCTAGTTTCAAAAGCATCAATACCTGTCATCGGGCAAGCTCATTAGAATTGTGCATGTGATAATCAATTCTTCAAAATTGGCTTGTAGTATCTACTAAACACTAAACTTCACTGCATACAACCCATTGCTGAATATCATTATCACCGACCGGAGTTCCTTGTACCAGTAAAAATTAAATTTGCTGATATCCTTTTCAGTTTTTAGTTTTAAATTTATCCTTAGTAAGCAAAACTTCCGAATTTACCTGCCAAAGTTAATTTTGAAAATCATTTTTAACCATTGGTCAAATTTCATCTGTAAATAGATTAATATAGTGGAGCCGGCATAGGCATGGCACGTCACACGTATTGTGTGTAACCCGATTGCAAAAATGTGACAAGGATATATCTCAGAATTTCATCATGGTGAAACTGATGGGAACGAGTCCACGAGAGATGCAGTGGAATATCAAATTATTGCCAATAGACATTTCGAGCTGAATCCGTAGAAAAATAAATAAAGTGCATCTCACGAGCCAAAAAAGCTTCAAGTCAAGCATTCCTTTCAACTCCAAATCTTTTATTTTAATGTTATGGGTAAGGAAATTAGCACTAAGCAAATGGAGAGGAGGAAACATGGGTTGAATTTTGATTTGTTTAGAAAAGTCATGGCAGAGTAAGAGTTTGATTTGAAAATTTGTCAATCTCCTTTCAAGTTAGAATCTGTCAACAACATTTCGATTCAAGCTGGAAGCTCAAATATGCAGTCATACCAAATCCAGTTACACAACACAGTCGAACCATCAAAGGATTATGAAATCCTTGTGGAAAGTTAAGGAAAACATGGCCTAAAATATATAAGACTCACCCACGAATCCCGAGCTAAAATTTTACATCTTTTTAATGAGGAGCCGATACACGGTTCGGCTATTGATACTAAGCCGTAAAATTTTTAGAGGCAAGGATAAGGATAAAAATCTCTAGGATTTTTTAAATGCTCACTATCCGTTCAACCAGCTCACCTCAGAGAGCTTGAGATTAGCATGTCTGTGAGCTTGTAATGAGCTCCCAGATGCTGGATGAAGACTGCGGATTGTCAGGATGGTGAAGGGTTTAAGATTATCAACACCCTACACGCTAGGGATACAGGTTGTAGTCTAAGCTCATAAATTAGTCTCTTTATATTTTCGTAGATGTTATCAGAACAGCCACCTTTGCTATCAAAGACACCGTAAATCCTAATCATTAAAGTGTTCCATCCAAAGGTTAAGGAGATGGTTTTTTTTGGAGCAAGATTTATCACTACCAAGCCTGTTTCATTGATTTGCTTTGGGACTTGAGATTTTATTTTAAAAGTGTGATACTAAACCCTTGAGCACAAACAATAATTCCCAATGAACCCAGGGTTATATGAACTCATGTAACTGCAACAAATACACTGTTTTGTATTAAGTTTACTTACAAGGTAAGATTCATAACAACTACATCTAAATAAAATTGTTTTTCAGCACCGTTTATTACAGAACGGTGTCGAGTAGACGATCAATTCTGGATCATGTATCGTAGCGTTGACTCTAATCCCAGGTTGCTGCAGTTGTGATTTCGAATTTTTAGAATAGGGCTTGAATCTTATGGTATATAGAGGATAGATATGGTATATGGTAGAACATATAACAAACGTATGCAAAGGTCTGTACAATATCCCTTGTGTCGGCATTTGGAATAGCAGGGCTTTTCAAAGAAACCCCCGATATCTTTAGGCTCAACATCCCCTGCGGGATGAAGTGAAGTGTGCATTTATGCAATTAAGATAACTCTTAATGATATATTCACTCTGGAATTGGAAATCCTTGTAACTTAAGCATAGAGTCAGCATGGCTTTCTGTGTTCCACAACAAACACAGTAGTAGGCCACGTAAAATGCGTATGCATCTGAGCTTGGTATCTCAACTATTCTCTGATATTTATATGTTAGCTGAGAGAGGAGCTTCTATTATTTCGTACTCGACTGAGCCTGGAGAGAACGTGACTATAAATATGGAGTGCAAGTGTTCAAGTGTTCATCTCTAAAGGTTTTTTTGAGATCATAAGCTTATGGTTTATTGAAGGAATCGAGTACAAGCCTTTCTCCTATCTGCCCTTGTAGTTCACTCGTCCCGTTGGCACCCTCCCTGGGTTCATTTTCAGCTTCTTTCAACGCTCGTATTAATCACTCAAAAACAACAGCCACTTTGTTCCATCGACTGAAACATTTCAATGAGACTTTTCACACCCAGTTTGTTTTTACAGTAGCCATTAAGGAGGACTGACATACGCCTTGGATTTCGATTATTTTTCAGCTATTTCAAATGGTCATGTAGGAAGGCTCCTTTCTTTTTCTCAGATTTCTATCCACAAATGACAATGAGGATTGGAGAAATCTTTGGACATTCCTTTCTCGTCCTGTTCTAGAGTACTGACCATTGGTGGATTATATTTTTCTCCAAATAGGCTCCGAGGTGATAAATAGGGTGAGTAATGGTGGAGGGGGGCTGGACATGAGAATATTTTTACTCTCAATATTTTCAACACTCCTGTCAAGAAAATATGACGGGGTTTGGTTGTAAATATTCTTAGCTGAGATTTTTTTTTTAAATCTCTAAGGTTCACTACACGCACGAGCCCCAGTGAACCGTTTGTAGGTCGTACGTTGCGTACAAAGTCCATCGGGTTAAAAGGACTCCCTTGTCCTTAGCAGGAAGTGTTAAAATTCGAAGAAAAAATTTGCAGGAAGTCATATCCAAGTTTATTACACAGGTTTATGACTATTTCACACTTTGAATGACGTACTATGTCCGCGTCCACGTAACCTGGGACCTGAATATTCAAACTCGGTACTTGGGCTCATCCTCTCTGGATTCTTGAATAGATCACCAGAATGCATTAACTTTATGAAGAATCGATAAGCTTTTGAAAATGGAAGTCGTCCATGTGGGTTTAAACACCACACCTGCGGTTTCAGATTTACTACTTGTCTATGTATTTCACCACATGGTCTTGTGATATTCCTTGGAAGAAAACCGAGTTCAAAGAATTTAGTAATTTCCGAAAATGTTCAGTAAGAACTGCGGCGGCTTGTAATATGTTTTGCTGTGGGAAATGTAGCCAATTAAAAAGCTGATAAAAAGTATAAAAAGTTGCTTTAGTACAGTTTAAATCACCTTTATTGCAAGGAATGAGGCAATTTAGGGCTATGGGCTGTTGCCTTTGCTCCATCATTTCATCTGTAATAAATTTATACGAGCGGATTGAATTTTCGAAAGATGACTAACGCTGCACTTAAGGGGAAGAAAGTGCAGAGAGTGTTCATTCATTCTTTGGGGAAATGTGTATGCAAATCACATACCTAATCCCATAAGTCATGTCTAAATGATAGTTACAGACAGGGTTGCTGTAATGTTGAATATCCAAGAGGCTCGTCACAAGTCAAATTCCAAGAAAAAAAATTCCAGCGTGATTGGTGAGACACTTACCCGTACATATTTGGGTGGTTCATTGGCTACGTAATTATGTTGGTTGGCAGTTGGGGCTGTTTACTGGTAGTTCATAAAGCTCGTAAATGCATCGGAACACATTGCCTTTGGGAATATCACATTCGCCCTTATAAGATCTCAGCTCGTGATCCTCATCACATTGTGATATAGTAGTCTGATTTATTTTGGGGCTGAGGGGCTTCCTTGCATGCAAATATGTTGATCAAGGGTTCAACAACCACTTAAAACCTATAGAGTTACTCTCACAACTTGAAAAACCTTTACACGTTTCCCTCAAAGTCATTACTGCCAGGGAAATAGTAAAAATCAATAAGGAATCATACGTGAAATTATAACAATCATACCTTCAAAGGTTGAAAGTCATGGTGAAGTTGCCAAAGCCAATCTCTCCATGTAATCTATAGATCCATGTCTTGATGAGTTAACGAGCAGTCTGATTCTCTGAATAGTAATTAAATCGCTCACAACATAACTAACTAATTGAGTTTTAAAATTTATCGCTATCCAATTTATGGCCTCTCAAACCTAAAGTTATGATACACTCCTCGAGAGTAACCTCAGGAATCTTTACTACCGACAAATTAAAAAATTAGCATAAATGCTCACCTAACCTTCCTAACTTCCCTGGTTAATTATCAGTATGGATATTAAAAAAATCCCCACAACTCATTTAAACATTTCATGCAGAATCTGAACTGCCCTCTTATCTGTAATCGTAAATAACTTAACTACTTGCATCTCTAGGCAGGTACAAGACTCTTCCCCGTGTACTCAAAAGACAGCAAGATGAACATGCCTCGAAAGTTTTAAAAGTCCCCATGTGCTGCTCCCAAAGTCCTAAGCCGCAGAAATCAGTAGGAAACTGTGGAGTTTAAGTTGGTGGAGAGAGATAAGATTTATATTTTGGAATTTAGATGCAGCTTGTGCTCACAATGATCATCTTATATGCTAAATCCCACTTCTAAAACAGAGACACGCTTGAATCCCAAAGTTACTTTGGGAGCTCCACACTACACAGTAGTTCCATACGCATAAGGGAGCTGAGCTGTTGGAATTATAAACATGGGACTCAAGTGTCGGAGAGTATTCTTCTTTCCCCTTGTCATAAGTCAAGTGGTACACAGTGGTATTTAATAATATGAGAGCTCTAAAACGGACTGTCTTTTAACAATCCTGGCACACAATTGTATTTTACAATCTGTCAGAGCTTCTTGCTATGACAGTGTTTGTGTTTGAGTGTTTGTATAGAAATCCCTGTAGGAAATTTGGATACGGGAAAAAATCTTGGTCTTGGTGTATGGGAGCAGTACAAGGAATCTCTGATGTACGTAGGGAAATGATGATATAAAAAAGTCTTCATTGACTCGGTTTGAGATTTCAATAAAGTCAGTTTGGCTTGGGCTACTCGGTTGTTGTTGTGACTTGGACGGAGGCTCTCTGATCTGAAAACTCTGAATGAACTCCAGTTGGTGTTCAACTTGGGTTCTGTCTGGAAGCACGTGGTTGGGACTGGAGAGATTGTCTTTGAGGATTTCTCTAGATCTGTGATCTCCACTCTTGTAAAGCCTTGAGCTTTTGGGTGAATTTGTTTTGAGAAATTTGAGAAATATTATCGAGGAGGAAGGAGCGAGTTCTTTTTATAAATCTATGTCTTCATTAACATTTTATCACATTTCGGTGTAAAACGACTCCATCTGATTCAAGTGTAAAAGAGAAATCCTTGTTCTAAAAATAAGCACATTGTTCCGCTCGTGATCTATGAAAGGATTTTAAAAAATACTCAGAGGTGGAGAGTCACAATTTATGGTGAATTACGAGCACCAACTTTTTTTTATCGTTGTGAAAGATGCCCAAGGTATTTGTATGCTAATGCCCTTGTTTGAAAAGAGCTCAAGTATTAACTAAATGTGACAAGGGATTGCCCCAACTTTTAAAATGGTGACCAAGTTTTGTGATTGAAGAGAAAGTACTCCGGTAAAAAGGATCCATCGAGACTCTGAAAGTTGGTTCCTTTGTGATCTCTCTTTGTGCACCGGGTGCGATATGGTGTGGATGCCAATTTATGATACGACTGTTGTTCCATCACCCTCTCATACGGGGAGGCAATAAAGAACATGCAATGCCCAACCCTGCCTTATCATGTCACATACTTGTGCAACATAACAAATAAAACCAAACACCAGCCCTCGGTATCCAAACTTAGGAAAACTGGAGGAGTCACATGGGGAGAAAGTTCAAATCCGAGATAGTTGCTAATGGCTGCAAAAAACCATCTTGCCGAATTGAGATCTCATTTCCAAGCCAGTCTGACCGACCTTAGCTTGAGGTCTGTCATTCCATCGTTTCGTCAATGAGTTTGGGGAAAATTACTTTCACCGTCTCTGGGAAAATTGTTGCTCGTGGTGTTAACAAAGTCTATCGCGGAATGCCCAGTTCTCCCGGTGCCACTGGTGACTGCCAATGAGATCAAGATAATAATGTGGAAAAAATATATCAACACATACATTTTACCCTGAATCCAGACTTGCGGAATGGAATAGCAGAAGAGATCATTCACATTTTTTTTGCATACTTGCATCATCATCCTACAATTGTTTACAGACAAGCAAGCTTCGCAGAACAGTCTGAACGGGTTGGCCATATTTATATATCTGAGAGTTTTTGGACGGGGAAACGGAAGGACTTTTCCGCATTTCTCATTCACAGACCAAAGCCCAGAGACAAAAGTTTTTTTTTGGCAGATTGGATATAACAAGAGCTATGGTCTTTCTATTTCTACTGAATCAGAGAGATATTTTTACTGATCTTGAATTTATTATAGTCTTTGGGGGTAAAATAATGGAATTAGTTATTTTTGGCAATCATGCAAGAAAAAATTAAATTAAATTTTCTGTTATATGAAGCCAAGCGAGACGGTTTTTGAGAGGGTTGGCTTCTTAATGAAAAAAACAAGAGTTGATCATCTCATCATATCCGGTTGCATCAGCACATTGTGGTTGGATTCCCTGTCACTTGTCACATCTAATTTCGTGTCAAAGGATAGACTTGTCGGCTGGTGATGATTGTGAGGGTGATGTTAATAGTTTGAGAGTGGGAGGACGGCTAAGGCTCAAGTGTAATTTAAACATTGAATCAACTCATATATTTCCACTCTCCTCTTCTTCAAGTGTCTTTAAATTAACGTCACTCCTCCATACGGGGAAAACAATCTGGGACTGATGATGATGGCTCAGCCTTTTAATTTGTAACTCGACACCGGTCGCACTATCAGTTACCATCAAGGCTTGAGAAAAATGTCATCGATACCCCCATCACCAATGCCATCATCATTATCATCTGAGGGGGGTGCTAAAAGGCCCTCAAAACTCAGCGGAACATTCGGCCCCAGTCTAAATGAAAAAGGACCAAAGTTGCCCCTCCACCAAAGGAACCGCATCCCCTCAGAGCTTTCCTCCTCAGATGTCCGGAGGGCTCTGGAAGATGTTTTCGAAGAGGAGGATGAAGAAGACTTGGAATATAATGAGAACAGTTTAGATTCTTTGGGGAAAAAGTATTCCGGAGTGGATGCTGGAGACCCTTTGATGGAATCAAGGGGTTTCAAGTCAAGTCAGCTCGTGACGAGAATTCACGAGAGCTATGAACTAGATGAGGAGTTAAGTGCCGGCTTTCCTAGTGATCTACCCAGTGGGTTGGTGGACATTGAGGGGAATATCATTGGAGAGTTTGATATTAGGTTCGGAATTGAGGAGGATGACCTCTCCTCCGTTGGAGAGGATCATTACAGGGAGAATAATAAGAATTCTTTGTGCAATAATTTCCATGACTCAAGGTTACTCAAGCCAATTGGTTCGGAAGTGTTGAGTTCCTCTCCTCCTCGTCCACTTGGATTGAATAGCTCGAAAAGGGATGATGATAATGATGTGTTGAGTGAGAATCGTAATAACCATAGTCATAGTCAGAATTATTACCCCGGTTACCCAGAGCTGGTCCCCTTGTCTTCCTCGACGCAAGGGAAGAGGGGCCGAGGGTCGTACCGACGGAAGAGAAGTTCACGAAGTCCTCATGCCCCTTTGGATAGGAATCATAGCTCAGGCGCTACGAGTAATAACAGTAGTACAATAACGCAGCATTATTATCCGGAGGGTGGGTGGGGATTTGTGATCTTGGTCACTGCTACCTCCTGCCAAACACTTCTTTGTGGGATGCACCTTTCCTTTGGAATTTTAATGAGCCCTATTTTGAACAAGTTTGGGGAGGATCTTGCATTTCCCTCAGGTATTTGGGAATCTAATGAAGATGTTTTTATGCTTTATAGTATTGTTCCGAGTTTTTTTTGTGAGATGGTATTACTTAAATTAGTAGGTTCCGTGTCTCTGATTTCTCAATTTAGGGGAAATGCGTTCATGAATAAGATTAATGGAGAGGAACTAGAGGCAGACTTAGTTATGATGAAAGATATGGAATTTATGGGTTAGTGGTGGCAGAGATTGCTCTGAAAGCTCGCCTAATTGAGATGCTAATTGACAGTAGTGTTGGAGTTATTTTCGCTAAGGATAAACTACTTTATAATAATTGTATTCTTGCCAATTTTCCAATGTGTTAAAATTTAAAAGATTTTTGGTTTAGCTAGAAGTACTTGAATAAATCGCATAAGAAAAGAATATATTGAATTTAATGTTGTAGATTTGTATTGGTTGAAATTGAATTGGAAAATTGTACAGAAATTTATTTAACAGACTTGAATTTTTATACATTTTTTATTACCAGTCGGAGTCGACTAACAATGCAAGTACTTTTAGTGATCAGAACCAAATGAGGTGTGACTAGTCTTAAAAAATCAAGTTATCAATACAGATTATCAAAACCTAAATTTCGCTCTTGAATGGCCACTATGAGCTGAGATAAATAGACATGAAGTTAGAAAA